>JAODVO010000014.1:6135175-6145510 GCA_025400055.1 Notarius lentiginosus
CACCCGGAGGAAACCCACGCGGACACGGGGAGAACATGCAAACTCCGTACAGAAAGGCCCTCGCCGGCCACGGGGCTTGAACCCGGACCTTCTTGCTGTGAAGTGACAGCGCTAACCACTGCACCACCGTGCCACCCTCTAAAATAACATTCTGTACGAAACCTGAGAATGTAGCTCGTGTTTCAGATGCATGCAGTATTCAAAACTTTATGAAACATCATCCAAAGGTAATGACTCAGAAGCTTTCAAGAAGAGCAAGTGCCCTTTATCTCTAACATATTTCAGCTTTGTGTGAATAAAGTGTGATTCATATTCTGATAATTAATTAGTTCAACATTTTATGAAAGGAGGTTTAAACACCTACTGGTATAATAATTACTCCATTAATATAGGCTACCTATAGTATTGTAACACAGCAAGAAGGTTTTTTCTCATGTTATAATGAAATAAAGTAATATCTGTTCAGAAGATAATCTCAAACTCTAACTTTAAAAAAGGCTGAGCTCTTGAGCACTGATGGGCTGTCCTAATCACCTCGCTCCTCTATAGGACCGCATCTCGATGACGTCACCAAAGTGCGGGTTTGGGAGATTACTGCAGTGTTTAGGTCGCATTTGGGACAAGACCGCTGTATTATTATTCCAGGATAATCCTCTTCTCCATTCCCTCACAACTAACTGCGCGTCTGTATCGTCCTATTACAGTCAGTGGGCTGTGGGGAGATGTAGCAGCGTCCCTCCTGTCCTGTCCTTCTGTTCTGTCCTGACCCCGGAGCTTTATGGGAACATTTTTTTCTGCGTTTAAGCGTGTCGTGCAGGTAGGATTTTTCCCCTCCCCCTTGTTACGATGATACATGTTTCGCATGACATGATGTTAACTCGACTGAAATTATTTATCACAGAGTAAGAAAGCTTGAAAGAGAAATATTCAGAGTGCCGCAATGCAGGAAAGCCTGCGCATCCCGCCTGGTGCTGCTGCTGCATGTGTGTGTGTGTGCACGCGCGCGCTCTCATGAAGGATGGGTTGGGCAGGGTGGCGGCCCTCTGCGCTTACTGACTCATCTACTTCTACCCAGTACTTGATAATCTTAATACTGCTTATTTTATTGTCTTTCCGACCTGAAATCATGAAGTGATGGGTTAAAACGTTTGCTTTCACTTTGACCATAGTATGAAAACAAAGCTACGGTTTTAATTAATTTGCTTTGTAGAAATTCTCAAATATCATAAAAAACAGTCACAAAGCGATGAATTTATCTTCCAGAGTTATCTCTTTTGACCAGCCACCCACCGGTGGGACAGCAGGAAGGAAGGCTATGCGAGGCAGAGCTATGACTATGGAAAGACAAATGGGCCAGATAGGAGTATGATGCAGTTTTGTATAAAGTATTTCATAATTAAAATTAACAAGTAAGCTAAATTTGTTTATACTTTAATAGAAATACACGTTTACTTTGTTGATGCACCTCTGGAACTGTAATTATAACCGTTGGGTCAAAGGCTAGGCTGGTAGCAGTCTATTTTATGTTGTTTTAATGCAACATGATCACTTTCATGATTGAGAATAGAGGTGTACTTGTTTCAATCCCACACATGGTTGAAAAATCTCAGTTGTAACCCAGAATTATTCAGACTTTGTCCCTATTAGCCCTACTTGCCCATTTTAATTTTTATTTTTTTGAGAACTTGAATTTAAGGTCCTAACTATAGTTTTAAGAAGAAGAAGCCACTATTTGTCACATGCACACTCAAGCACAGTGGAATTCATCTTCTGCATTTAATCCATTTGAAGCAGTGAATACACACACACACACACACACACACACACACACACACACACACAAGTGAGCAATGAGCACACACGCATACCCAGAGCAGTGGGCAGCTATGTTACAGCACCTGGGGAGCAGTTGAGGGTTAGGTACAGTACCTTGCTCAAGGGCACTTCAGCCCAAGGCCATCCCATGTTAACCTAACTACCGGTACATGTCTTTGAACTGTGAGGGAAACCTACGCAGACATGGGGAGAACATGCAAACTCCACACAGAAAGGCCCCCCGTCGGCCACTGGGCTCTTGCTGTGAGGTGACAGTGCTAACCACTGCTCATATACTCAGTTTGGCATCTTTTTAGATTTATTTTATTTTTAGATTTTAATGAATTCATCACCAAAAATACATTACAATACAAATAAAAGAAAGAGGATCAATTATTAACTCAAAATAGATAATTCAATCTAAAATGGGGCGTGATGGGGGGAAAGAAACAGAACTTGCATCCCAATTGCAATCTAACCCCCTTCAATACTACATACATTAAGAATATACTCTAAAAGTACATACAAGTAAATAAGAATATGGCAAAGGAGTAAAATGTATATCAAGCTAAATTAATATCTAACCTGGAGGACTATAAGTTCCTCGCTTAGACAAATAAATATTAATTAGATTGTTCTTTAAAGTACTAAATAGGTTAATTTCCTTTGTACTAGATGGCAACAAGTTCCACAATTCAACAGTCCTGACAAAGTATGATTTCCTCTAGTAATCCTGATTATGTTCGCAAATAAAATTATAATTATTAAGGTCATAATTACATGTACGATAATATGGTTCAAAAGTACGCAGGTGGTTTCTAATATCAGTATATATAAGGCCTTTTCTGGACTTAAAAAAATAGAAGTAAATCTGATATTTCTCTATGATATTCTAAAGGAAATAAATTAAGTTTAATGAGTCTCTCTATATGTCATATTTTGGGGATAGTTCAATACGAATATAGTTGCTCTTCACTAGACATTCTCCAAGAGGGCTCGATGCTTAGTAGTGTAAGGTGACCACAAACTACTACCATATTCCAGCTTCGGTTGCACAGTATAGCAGCTTTCTGGTGCTGGAGTCTCGTATGTCCCAGCAGACTCTCTTAAGGAGACCAAGAATTTTGTTTGCTTTAGAAACAGTGACTTCTATGCGCTTTGACCAGGACAAATCATTGGAGACCATTATGCCAAGTGATGAAGGATACACTTTCAAGCGAGAGAGAGAGAGAGAGATGCATCAGAGTACAGAATAATATTAAACATGTATGTAGATACATCTCTCTCTCTCTCTCTCTCTCTCTCTCTCTCTCTCACACACACACACACGCGCGCACACGCACATGCACAATTTAAAAATATATGCACCTAAAAATATAATAATATGCAATCCTGGGCCATTTCTTTTGACCTCTTCACCACCTAATTTTTCATCACGTGAATAATTTACAGTGACATTACATTTGCAATGTTACATATGTGATACATTGTGGACAATGAGCCTTATTTATCAATCTTTTAGTAAAGTTGTGTGTAAAAGTTTACATAAGACAAACAGAATCAAAATCTTCCACTGCATTTACAAAAGTTTTGGAAATAATGATTTTCTTTGTACTTGAATTTAAGGGCCTAACTATAGTTTGAAGAAGAAGAAGAAGAAATCTGTGTTGATTTCCCATTGAATGCAAAGCACAAATCTGATAGAGCTCAGTGTGAATGATGTGAGCTAAGTGAAGTGAAAATCAAATGGTATAATATGAAAATAGAGGAGAAAAAGCAGTTTATGCTCTACCCAGGTGATCTTCCACACCGAGCATGTCACACAGAGAAATTGTTATTTTAAAATGTTTTAAGTGTCTTAGTTGATGCACTGGAAGTGTTGCACAGCATTTAAAGAAGATGGTGGGGTAAACAGAGCTGATTTATAAGCCAGCTTTCATTGTCTTTTTTTTTTTTAAACAAAAAACACCAGTTACTACACATCTTTTCCTTCATAAGTGTGACCTTAATCTTCCCCCACCTGGGGCTTTCGTTTATGCCCCATGGCTACATGCAGACAGACATATGATAGACATAAGAGTGTAGGTTTCTTAATATTGTATGAAATGTTATTTTGTATACAGAAACTATTCTTATGTGTAGATATACAATGAAAATATTGTTTGTGTCTAAGGGTATGAAGTTTTGAGTGTATATACAGTACATAGATCTTTGTGTGTATACTTCTGTGGGAGATTCTTTACATTAAGTTAATGTGAGATTTTTTAGTAATGATTTCCAAGACTGTGATTAGGATTTTTAAAAATGAAACAGATCAATTTTCCAATGATATATAGTACACTATATGGGAAAAAGTTTGTAGACACCTGACCTTTTCAACAAGGACCAATATGTCCTTGTTGAAAATTAAATTCCAGATTTATTCCCCTTTGTTGTTCTAATAAGCTCTGCTCTTCTGAGAAGGCTTTCCACTAGATTTTGGGGTGTGGCTGTGGAGATTAGTGTTCATTCAGCTGAAAGCGCATTAGTGAGATCAGGCACTGACCAGACTGAGGTCTGGAGGGCAGTCAGTGTTTCTCTGTTTAAGTGGAATACATAAGTTATTGTGTATATATTGCTTATTTTATAAATATAAGTTTGCTTATTCTATTAATTAACTGCAAAATAATATGGGGAAGTAAATTGCACTTTCAATTCATGGATGGCTAATTAGCTGCATCCCAGCTGTATGCACTGATTTGAGCTCTCTGGCTATACTGTGCACTGTTAAATAAATTATCACCATTAATTCACTTATTTGCTATAATTATCCTGTATTGAAATGTGCAATATTATTCAAATGAAAATTGTTACATCAATGTTTACACAGATTTCATAATATGTGGAATGATATTGTAATAGAGATAGTAGTTAAAAGTAAATTATACCAGCTGGTTAACTGCTAAGTCAACACAAGCAAGCAAAAACCACAACAGTGAAAGTTTATCATATTAACCCTCACAGACTCTGACCATCCAATATACAAACAAACAAATGTCCACTCCACTGATTTGTTTGTCTGCTCTTCTGTTCATTTCTAAACAAGCACATCGAAGAAACATGAGAGAATCCCTTTATATAACAAATAATACAATTTGCAAAGATGAAAATGAATTGCATTTTGCTTATGGGATCTAATTGTCCAGGATCCTATTAATAGGATGCTTTCTGCTTTTTATCACCTGTCAGTTGTGGCGTCATAATGGGGTCCCCACTTGTGTTGCTGACCTTTTTCTCCTTGCTTTTATCAGCAGGTGGGTATATTCCAATACAGAAATCTACAGTATATGTGCTATATACACTGATCAGCCATAACTTTATGACCACTGACAGGTGAAATGAATAACATTGATTATCTCATTACAATGGAACCTGTCAAGGGATGGGATATATTAGAAGAGCTACTGTAGTACAAACTGCTGAAAAAGTGAATGTTGCCACCTTTCTGTTTTAACCAGCATTAACTTTTTCATCAGTTTGTGCTATAGTAGCTCTTCTGTGGGATTGGACCATATGGGCTAGCCTTCATGCCCCATGTGAATCAGTGAGCCTTCGACACCCATGACCCTGTCTCCACTTCACCAGTTGTCCTTCCTTGGGCCACTTTTGGTAGGTACTAACCACTGCATACCAGGAACACCCCACAAGATGTGCCAATTTGGAGATGTTCAGACCTAGTCATCTAGCCATGACAATTTGACCCTTGTCAAAGTCACTCAAATCCTTATGCTTGCCTATTTTTCCTACTTCCAACACATCAGCTTCAAGAACTGACTGTTCTTTTGCTGCCTAATATATCCCACCTCTTGTCCCATTGTAGTGGGATAATCACTGTTATTCACTTTACCCATCAATAGCCATAATGTTATGGCTGATCAGTGTATATGTCTTTATTTTAAATATTCACTTTGAAATGTATTCCTCAAGTTAAAACTTAATTAAAATGTTATCATGACTGAAATCAGTAGTTCCAGTGTTTATTTTTCTTATGTAGATACCATCAAGCCTCGATTTTTTGAGCCCAGAATCTTTGACAGTAAGTCACATCTGTTTCTGCTTCCAAAATATAAATATTCATTCAGTCAGCCTTTATTTCAGAGGACAGTATAAGTGTATATACAACTTGTTTGCATTGGTTGTATGTTTTTACTATAAAAATATTTCTTTCTGCTTCAGAGGAGGCCACAGGATTTGGACCCATATTTGAGGAGGAGCCCTTAGACACCATATATGCTGAGGATTCTCCTGAAACGAAAATCTCCATGAACTGTAGAGTGCGAGCCAACCCACCAGCCACTGTCAAGTAATACCTACTTTTGACAGGGCTGTTAGACTCTTGACTCTATGTTCTGTGTGTAGTCATATTAATGATAAAAAATGACCGAGTTTTCACTTATTTCTTGGTTTTGAGACCATGATGTCAATGAGTCAAGCTTGTTGCTGAATGTAATGAATTTTTTAAATAAATAATCATATACTTTGGCACTAAATTAAAGCATACAAAAATATACCCTAGCTTTCCTTTCACCATATGTAGGTTAACATTCACTATTTCTTTGCAGGTGGTGGCATAATAACTGGGAGATAAAGCTACTGGAGCAGCCAGATGAACATTACAGTTTAGTGGGAGGAAACCTGGTAATCACTAATCCTGACAAGAGTAAGCATGCTGGAAAATATGTCTGTGTGGCTAAGAACGTTTATGGCACAGTCGTCAGCAAAGAGGCCACTGTGAGGTTTGGATGTAAGTGACATCCTTTTGTAAATGTTTCTCTTTAATTTATTTATTGACAATCCAATAATGGATTATCCCCCTGTCCTACCTAAAGGTTATTTATCAAATCCTGCCTTGTACTACGTTCCCTTCTCCCATCAAGCTCAGCTTAACTAAACCCACCCATCTCTCCAGATACAAGGAAGACATGTGTAAAGGCTCTTTTCTGTACTGGCAGAACTTCCCCTGGTTCTCTGAACAGCTGAGATACTGGCTATCTTCAAACAAAGGAACAGATAAACAAACAGAATGAGCATAGTATGTTTTTGATGGAGACTAAAGCACTTTAAGTGCTAGGTGGAATGATACTTACATTGTTTCAGTATGCTGGTCACATACTAATGAGACTTAGACCATATATTGCACTATAAATATAATGATTGAATGGCATTGATACTATTTAGTATAACATACTATTTAGTGTGGTAGTATATAGTTTGGATCACACCCCTAATATTTGAGACTCAATTGTCTGCAGCTGTTACAAGGGAAAAAAAAGTTTGTGGTGACATTCACAGTTACTGAGGATAACACTATGCAGTAAGCCTCTGATGACTCTAAATCTGTTCTACAAGTTCTGCAATACTACCAAATTAGGTATTAAAGCTCACAATGATAGTGGAGACTCAACTATACTACAGGCAGTGAGTAAGGATGGTGCTACATAAAGTCTTTATTTTGTCTGTTTGGATAGCTATTTTGTGCCAAATTATAAAAAAAAATAGATTTTTGATATCAAAATAGGGAACATCTTAATAAAATGCTTTTGATTTTCATCTCATTTGATTAATTGTATTATATGCACCTTGAAGCCTAACCACATGAGAATTATTTATGACTCATTATTTTGCACATATGGTCACTTAATAAAACACCAAATTAGCATAGATTTCTCTCTAGGCAGAATGTTTACTGCCAAGAATTTTGTATAAAGCAGTCCAGCAGTTCAAAACTATTTATATTTTAAATAAAACAAGTAATATACATGAAGCAAATAAACAGTGATATAATACAAACACAATTCAACAACTAATTTAAAGATTCTGGAATGTGTGTCAGAGACAAGCAGGTGTGGATGCAAATACAGTCAAATATAAAAACTGACAGATATAAAGAACTAAGCAAAATCAGAACTATAATAGCGGCACAGGATCAGGAAATAGGAAACTAAACTGGGCAAGGACAGAACCTGTAACCAAAACAAAACAAACATTTATTTTGCACATCATTGTGCCTGAGCTACTGAGTAACAGATGAAAGAGCAAAATCTCCCAACAAGAGCTCATTATCATAAACAGTACATATCCAACAGAATGAGCTAATCACCTAACATCAGCTATCTAGCTAAAAGATAAGCTCTGGGTGAAGGGAAAGGGTTAACCTAATGTAATTTCATAGCCCTCTGTGTATACTGGATCACAGGCTGTAAGCAGGATCTTTTCATGAGGCTTTGTGGATCCCTGGGGCTGTTAAATACAGTGAGCCTGCTAATTCTAGCTAACTAAAATATAGTAGCACTTCTCTCTCTGGGGGCAGCATATGTAACTTTTAAATGGTGTGGCACTCGCTGCTGTGGCAGGGAACACAGACACTCAACCCAGGGTTTAGTGGAAAAGGTAAGTGCTCTTTTATTTTTTAGAAAAAGACAGAGGAAGTGTGAGGGGTGAGAGAAGTGTAACAGGTACAGGTGGTGGAGAGCCAGAGCTGGCCTAGCACAGGGTTGTAAGTGGAGGTTGGCTGCGTCTGGGTCTTTCATCACTCTGCTGGTGAAAGCAGGAGGGGGGTGATTGCTGGTGTGAGCGCTGATTTCTCTGTTGTCTTCCTTTTCATCCTCAAGATGACCTGCACAGGGAAAGGAGGGAGGAATCAGTTACCATGCTCTGAGAAAACCCAACTAACCTCTTTATAACCTCTTAAGCACTGCTTATACCACTCCAGCAATGTGCAGTCAGCGGGCTCCATCCTGTGGCCATACTGCTTTCAGCAGTCCAAAACAGTGGTGCTGAAGTGTCGCTGTCTCTTCAGCACCATGGAAGTAGTGGAGTGAGGAGCAATGTGCTGCTTGGGCTGCAGTTTCCTTGGGCCACTGTCACAACTGTTAAAAGAGTGGCATGCTTTTCATCAATAATTAAACAATGTAATGGAACATTATTGTGGTATAAGTGAAATAATATTGTGGCAGTGGGGGCGTGGTTGAGCACCAGTTTGTGAATGGAGAGCGAAGCCAGGGAAGGCGAGTGGCAAACTGGAAGCACCTGCTGATAATTAGTGTGCTGTCTCTGTGTGTCTGTTTGCAGTGATAGGAAGCAGGTAAAAAAGGGGAGAGGAGTGGATAGAGGTGCCAGAGTCATGGCTGACTGTTGGCATGCTGTTTCCTGTTTTATGTCTGCCCCGTTTACATTCATTTAACTTGCTGGAATGTGAGGTTTTGTTTTTGAAAAGAAAGCAGAGTAAATCTGAACCGAGCCAGCCTGCCTGCCTGTTCAGCATCCTCTCCAGTCAGGGAACATTACACTGGTGCCAAAACCCAGGACGCTGACAGGGACCTGCCTTCATGAAGTCCTCCCCATTCAAGGAGCTTGTCCCTGCCCCTGCTGCCATCCAATCAATACCAGCACCAGGAGTTGGTTGCAATGCAGACTGAGCAGGAACAGTGCTTTGAGGCCCTGCTGCAGGCTCAGAAGGAAGACTACCAGGCGCTCTTGCACCTCATCACATCAGCAGGTGCCCCAGCCTCAGAACCAGCGGGGTTCCCCTATGTCACCCTCACAAAGATGAGGCTGCATGACTACCTGGAGGCTTTTATGGAGCACTTTGAGTGAACCATGGAGGCATGGGAATGGCTGGATGAACAGCGAGTGGCCTGCCTTCTGCCACTCCTGAACAGCGAAGCACAGCTCATGGCCCAGCAACTGCCTGCAGACAACCGGCTAGAGTATGCACACTTGAAGTATGTGATTCTGTAGCGAGTCAGCCACTCCCCCAAGCAACACTGTCAGCACTTCTGCATGCTGATGCTGGAGGAGGTCAGCTGGCTTGTTTGCCTATGGGCAGCAGCTGTGGGATGTCTGCCGGTGGTGCTGGAGCAGTTCATCACTCAGCTGCTGAGGGGGACAGCGGAATGGGTCCAGCGCCACTGCCTGGCATTGCTGGATTGAGCCACCAAGCTGGTGGAGGACCATCTGGTGGCAGTTCCAGTGGCAGGCAGACATCTTGCCTCTTCTCTCTCTTTCTGTCTCTCTCTCTCTCTCTCTCTCTCTCTCTCTCTCTCATCCTGCTCCAGCCTCCTGTTCCTCCCCTCCCTCCTGGTACTGTGGAAGTGGGGGCCAGTCCCCCCACAGCCAGCTCTCCGAGTCTGTGGGAGAAGAGAAAATTGGGAGAAGGGGTCCTCTGACAGCAAAAATGAAATTCAATATGTTCTTGACCTGCACACGAAACTCTGCATACTTAGTCATCTAATCCAGGAGAATTTGTGGCAGGCACAAGAGCGCCAGTCCCAGCTGTACAACGGGTCATGCCTCAGAGAATTCACACCTTAAAATAAATTACATTTTTATTGCAGAAGCATAATCTCACACTGAAAATTGTAGAAAAATGTAACCTTTAACTCAAGTGAATTAAAAAAAAATTAAAAATCCCTGACTAAGAAATAATTATTTTTCATAAAATCACCTGTTCCACAATTATTGGCACCCATAACAATTCCT
>JAODVO010000014.1:6188407-6198825 GCA_025400055.1 Notarius lentiginosus
GCAAAATAAACCTGTCTATACTAATCTGCATTTGGGTCTCTGTCTCAGATTTATAACACTATTGGGTATTGTTAAGCAGAAGATGAGAAACACCCGACCTGAAAATACACAAGAGCTGAAGGCCACTATCAAAGCAACCTGGACTTCAATAACACCTCAGCAGTGCCACAGGCTGATCACCTCCATGCTATGTTGCATTGATGCAGTAATTTTGTGGTAAAGAGCCCCAACCAAGTATTGAGTGGATAAATCAACATACTTTTCAGAAGTGGTGGCACAGTGGTATAATGGTTAGCACTGTCGCCTCACAGCAAGAAGGTTCTCGGTTTGAGCCCAGTGGCTGATGGGGACCTTTCTGTGTGGAGTTTGCATGTTTTCCCCATGTCGGCATGGGTTTCCTCTGGGTGCTCCGATTTCCCCCACAGTCCAAAGACATGCAGACAGTGGCAAGAAATTGACCATAGGTGTAAATGGTTGTTTGTCTCTGTGTCAGCCCAGCGATGATTTTGCCAATTTGTCCAGGGCGTACCCTGCCTCTCACCCACGGTCAGCTGGAATAGGCTCCAGCTTGCCCACGACCCTGCACAGGATAAGCGATTAAGGATGATGGATGGACTTTTTAGAAGTTGGACATTTATGTGTTAATCCTTTTTTTTTTTTTTTTTTTTTTATCTTGGGAAATATTCTAATAATCTGAGATACTGGCTTTCTGATTTTCATGAGCTAGAAGTCATAATCATCAAAATTAAAACAAAAAGTCTTGCAATGTTTCACTTTGTGTAATTAATATAGAATATATGAAAGTTTACCTTTGTGAATTAAATTATGAAAAAAATAACTTTCACGCTATTCTAACTTTTTTTTTTAAAAGCTTGCAAGCTGGTTGCAAGATTGTTTGCCTCTCACTCGGGAAATTGCGAGTTCTACTCGCAGTTGGGTCATATTAAAGACCATCATAAAAATAGTACCTACTGCCATCTAGCAAGTCATACTGCAATACAGATGTGAGTAGCGAGTCAAATTCTTGTGGTTAACAGAAGACTGGAACCCCACTGTAGCCCTAGCTGTATAACAGGCGAGAGGCTGAGGGCTATAGAACCAGAGATTGGTACCGCCCAATGCACCTTAAGGACCTGGTTAGTACTGGGATGGGAGACTGCCTGGGAAGACCAGGTCCTGGCAAGGGAGGGACTTGTGTTTTTTTTTTTTTTTGACTAATTTTTAGCTGCATCTGTATACTATAAAGATGTGTCCAGATGTACACATTTACATCTGAATTATCATAGTCAGTGCTCCTACTGGTATGTTTTTATAAGGTGAGTTGAACCCAGAGGAAAGCCACACGCAGTCAGAATACTGCGTGAAGCATCTCTGGGAAATTTGAAAGTTCATTTCATCATTGTCCAACACCATGGACTGTCAACATGAGAGTAATGTCATGCAGGAACAATCAAATTTAGCTCACTAACATACTGTAGCAAACTATTCCCTGGCCACAAGTGATAGAACACTGGTCAAACTTTTTTACATTAATAATATTTATACCACATTAATGATAGGATACCACAGCACTCTTAGATGCTTGAATCTGATTGGTCAGAAGGTGTTGATTTAATATACGAGAACAGCTCTGTCACTGGCTGCAAGAAATATCAAAGGTTTATATTGTGTTCACCGTATAAATTCCCGTAAGTTACTTGTTAATGATAATATACACAAGTGTGTATATTATCACTTTTATAGTAACAAGTAATTTATGGGAATTTATACGGTGAACAGTTCCATTCCAGTCTTTTGGTAACATAATGACCTGTGTTAAACTTTTTTTTTTTTTTAAAGAGAGAAAAAGTAAGGTTGGTTAGGGAATGACTCTTTTAACATGCATTCACCTTGTTCTTGATTCTAAGATTCCTGTTCTTGGCTGGCAGGAATGGAACCCAATGTGAGCTTCTGCTGTTGTATGCTCCAATGCTTTTCTGCTCACCATGGTTGTAAAGAGTTGCTATGAGTTGCTTTATCCTTCTTGGCAGCTCAAACCAATCTGGCTATTTTCCTCTGACCTCTCTTATCAACAAGACATTTCCACCCACAGAACTGTCGCTCACTCAATGTTTTGTTTTTCACACCATTCTGTGTAAACTCGAGACTGTGTATGAAAACCCCAGGAGATCAGCAGTTTCTGAAATACTCAAACCAATCCATCTGGTACCAATATGCATGCCATGATGAAAGTCAGAGATCACAATTTTTTCCATTCTGATGTTTTGAAGTAAACATTAACTGAAGCTTTTGACTTCTATCTGCACGATTTTATGCATTGTGCTGCTGTCAAGGGATTGGCTAATTAGATAACTGCATAAAACAGCAGGTGTATGGGTATTCCTAATAAAATGGCCACTCAGTGTAAGTGTTAACAGGAACACTGTTTTGTGTTTTCATGTTCTAAAACTTAAATTGTAACGTGTTTATTAATAAATGAAGAAAATGTTATTGTTGGCAAATTGCTGTGGTATAAGAGAAATTAAACACTTCAGGGTGGTAATAGTAACTTTACTTCACATCACACTACTTTGTCGTTAATTACTTTCCTATGTCTTTTTATGTTATATTACTTTCTTAGTAATGATAACAAAATGTAAATATAGTGTTTAAAGCCCAAAGTAATATAATGAGGCAGCAGAGAAATGCTCTTAAGTCAAACACCACTTTAGTCTTTTATTTGGGAATGGGGTAAAATGTAACTACACTAACTGCTTACTTAATAACTGTTTGATAAGATTTAAACAAGGTTTTGAAGATGTTCATTATTACTAAATGTAATTATTTGTTAACTGAGTGACCAACTAATAAAATAACTAACAGACTAAGAAGTTGCTGACTTGTTAACTGTTGATGGATAGCATAAGTCATCACATCAGCAACATATTAGTGAATATTTTTTTATTAGCACAACATTTAGATGAAAACATTCTGCAACATGACCACATATGGCAGTCTAAATGCCACTGTTGCCTTCCAAGCAGTTTTCTTACTTTTTTTTTTAAAGGTCTTTAAGGGTGTAAGGTCATCATGTTAAGCTTGAAAAATATGCTTAAAGCATGATCTTTGCCTTCTCTATTAAGCAGAAGCAGCCTCTAACTCCTTGAGAGTATCTGCGAGGTCCAAACTTATGTGAAACAAATCCTGTAAAAATTGATTAAACAAGGTGTGATCAGTTACCTAATTTATGCTTATTTTATATTGCATTATTTAAATTAATCAGAGTGATCTAATGTTTTTGTTTGGGGCTTTTTTTTGTTTTGTTTTTTAATTGATTTTAAACTTTTCCTGCTTAAAAATCGAGGCTGGTCTGGCCAGCTGCCAAAACACAGGCCAAACTGCTTAAGCTCATAGATGCAAGTAACTTCTAAATTAAGGCTAATAGTGCAAAATCATAGACAAGTGGGGGTTTTTTTTAAAGAAAATAACACAGTACAGTGAGACAATTAGAAATCACTAGCATTTATTAATCAGTTTAGACAAGTAATAAGGATGCTAGAAAATAATGTACCAGCTGACAAAATAGTCTACCAGCTTGACTTGATCACCTTGGCATGCTTTTTGGCAGTTTGTACACCACTGGAATTGGAGCAGGACAGCATTTGTAACAGAGCAACAGTTCTGGGTGGATAATTCTGTCTATGTACTGCTTCTATACTGAAAAGATACCTTTTTCACATACTGCATATGACACATTTGGATGGAATTAAGTATGAGTAGTATACATGATATACCATTTAAAATGCAGCCCTTGAGGAGGTTATAACATACCCATGATATCCCATAATAATCATATAATTCAAAAGATACTGTAGAAAAACTGCTGTGTGTGTGTTTTGGCCTTTCCATCAAAAACTTGATAAAGTTTACGGGTTTTAGACATAGGCGCTGCTGCCATCTCATTCTGGTCAGGTGCTGGTGGTGACAGAGCTCTTCAAAGTTTCTGGATGATGCTGTTGCGCCATCATATAGAGCTGACCTCCAGGCATGTCTATCAGCTGCAGTGACTTCCCTGGTACAATGTTGAAGTCTTTCAAATCATACTTTATGACATCTTTGAAACAGAGCATAGGGCAACCTATGGAGCGTTTGGCATCAGTTAGTTCACCGTAGAGAACTGATTTTGAAATTCGCAAGTCCTCTATCCAATACACATGACCCAGCCAACTCAAGCGATGCTTCCACATTATGGTGTATAAGTTTAATTGAGTCACACATTTCAAGTATTCTGACATCAGGTATATTATCTTGCCGGCTTACATTTGTGATTTTGCACAGACATCTCCGGTGGAAAGAGTTGAGTCATCTCTCCTGGCTGGCGTATCCTGACCAAGTTTCACTTCCATAAAGTAGAACAGAGAGAACACAAGCCTCATACACCTTGACCTTGGTACTGAGGGAGAACTTATTGACCCAGACATGATCGTTGAGACCACCAAAAGTAAAGGTGGCCTTTCCAATACGCTTGTTAATCTCAACCTCAAGGCACGGTGGGTTGGAGACAGTCAAGGCAAGATAACAAAATTGATCCACAATTTCCAAAGGCTGGATGTTCATTGTAATGACTGGTGGTAACAGAAGGCCTTGATACATCACTTTGGTCTTTGTGATACTAATCGTTACACCAAATAATGCGCAAGCAGAGGCAAATGAGTCACACAGTGACTGCAAATCATTCTGAGAGTGAGCAAGAAAAACTGCATCATCCGCAATCAAAAGTTCACGAATCAGGAGAGTCCGAGTTTTTGTTTTTGCCCTTAGTCTCACAAGATTGAACAGCGATTGAACATCCAATCTAGTACACAGTGAGATGCCAGATGAATCAGGAAATGCATGTCTCAGCAAAACTGAGAAAAATATACCAAAAAGGGTGGGGGCCAACACACAGCCCTGCTTTACACCATTCTGTATAACAAAGGGGTCAGAAACTGTCATTGAAGGTGATGGTTGCTTGCATCCCATCATAAAAAGAATGGATGACTGAGAGAAGTGTGGGAGGACAACTAATGATCTGGAGGATGGTGAAGAGTGTGGTTCTATTCACAAGGTCACAAGCTTTGGTGAGGTCAATAAAGGCCGTTACCAAGGGGCGGTTCTGGTCGACTGCTTTTTCTTGCAATTGTCGGAGAGAGAAGAACATGTCTATGGTGGAGCATCCTGACCTGAACCCACACTGACTCTCTGGAAGAATGCGATCAGCAAGGCAGACTAGACGTTGCAAAACAACATGGGTGAACACCTTACCAGCAACACTGAGAAGGGAGATGGCATGATCATAATTGCAATCTCTTCTGTCACCTTTGTTTTTATAAAATGTTATAATTTTTGCATCATGCTTTTGGAACAGAGCCAGAGTTCCAGCATAAGATGATGATGCTGTGGAGTTCATGAATCACTTCATCCCCCCCATACTTCAGCAATTCGGGTATGATCCCATCATCTCCAGTGGCCTTATTTGGCCTCAAAAGCTTGATGGCATCCTTAATCTCTTCAACTGTAGGTGGAGCATCAAGATGATGGAGTTTTTTGGGGGGGTGCCTTGGATGATATCTATATCTATCAGTATATCGCACGAATAAAGGCTGGTGAAATGTTCTACCCAAAGGTTCATCTGATGTTCCTTATCTGTAAGAGTGGTCCCATTTAGGTTGAGGAGAGGAGCAATCTTCCTAGGCTTGGGACCAAGTGCTTCCTTAATGTCACTGTAGAAACCTTGAAGGTTCCCAGAGTCTGCACAATTTTGGATACAGGAAGAGAGGTCCAGCTAGTATTGATGAAGCCATTGTTGAGATAAACGTTGAACTTTTGCCCTCGTATGTTTTAGGCGTTCAGCATTTGCACGAGATGGAACCACGGAGTACAGCAATCGGGCTTTCTTCTTTTCTTCAATGACAGGATAGAGAATGTCAGCAAAGGTCGCAAACCAGTCTGGTTGTTTACAATGAATAATGCCAAGGGCAGTCTCTGCACTAGATGTCATTGTACTACGAAGAGCATTCTGTCGGGATGCTGGAGAATCCATGGAAACAGTATCTGAGTGTAAGACTTTGAGTGGGTGGGTGGAGCACAGAAGTACGGCAGGCCAGAACTGAGTTTTCAAAACTCTTTATTTTCAGCTTTACAGCTTTTACAATCTCCCAGTACCACAGACACACACACAAACACACATCATTTGTCTGGTTGGGGAGAGAGCTCCCTTCCTCTGCCCTCTCTCTCCTTATATAGGGCACGGTCACTGGGGAAGACACACAAACACAGGTTAATTGACATCAGGTGCAGTGATTCTGTCACTTACCTTCCCTGACTCCACCCTCCGGTCACAGACCGACGCTTGACCATGCCCCCGCTGCCACAGCATCATTAATGCTGAATGATATACACACATTTCAGAGCAATATGCTGCCATCCAGCCAAAATCTTTTTTCAGGGAAGGCCTTCCTTCTTTCAGCAACACAATGCCAAACCACTTTCTGCACATATTAAAACTGCATGACTCCGTAGTAAAAGAGTCCAGGTGCTAAACTGGCCTGCCTGCAGTCTAAACCTCTCCCATTTAAAACATTTGGTGTGTTATGAAGCACAAAATATGACAAAGGAGAACCCGAACTGTTGAGTAACTGAAATTGTATATAAGGACAACATTCCTCTTTCAAAACAACAACAACTGTTCTCCTCAGTTCCCAAAAGTTTACAGAGTGTTGTTAAAAGATGTGACACATACAGTGGTAAACATGCTCCTGTCCCAACTGTTTTGAAATATGTTTCTGACATCAAATTCAAAATACATTTTTCAAAAGACAATTTTCTCAGTTTCAACATTTAATATGTTGTCTTTGTACTATTTTCAATGAAACACAGGGTTTCCATGATTTGCAAATTGCATTCTGCTTTTATTTACACTTTACACAGTGTCCCAACTTTGTTGTAATTGGGTTGTACATTGTTTTGCTGTGGGAGGGTCTTGCTTGTTTCAAAAGTAATTGTGGCTTATTGCAATATCATGTTAGCATATCCTTAGTTGGAAATTTTATTCCACCCTTTCTTGCAAAAAATACTTCAGATCTATTAAATTACAAAGGGATCTTCTGTACAGCCCTCTTCAAGTGATTCCAAGGGGTGTTAGATCTAGGCCCTGACTGGGCCATTCCAAAATGTTGGTCTTCTTCTTCATGATATGTAGACTGTTCTACCTTGGTCTTCTCAGACCATGACATCATTGTGACAAAATTTAGGTGGGATTTGATTTTTTTTTTTTCATGAGAAAGGGCTTCCATCTCGCCACCCTAGCCAGACATGTCAAGAATGTGAAAGATTATTGTCCCATGCAGGGAATAACCGGTACTTGGCATATATTTCTGTAGCTCCTTTAATGTTGTAGGTCTCTTGGCAATCTGCCTGATAAATTTTTATCTTGTCCTTGCAATAATGGAGGGACATCCTGTTCTTGGTGATGTCACTGTGGTGCTCCATTTTCTCCACTTATGGATGAAGGTATCAATGGTGTTTGTGACGGAGTACCTGTCACTACAGTTGAGTATGTGCTCTGACTGCCCTACCAACAAGCCTCACTCTTTGGTGTTGTGGCCAGGGTGTAGGTTTGGCACCCTATATACCTGGCAGGATAAGGTGACTCTTTTCTTGCTTCGCTACAGATGGTGTCAGAAGTGGGATGGCTTGCTGTGAGGCCATTGGAGGTGTGCCCTGTGTGTAAGCTGTGTGAGGGACCCCCAGGAGAGGTGACACCTGTGCGGGGGACCCCAGAGATGGGCGAAGCATGAGTGTGTGGGGCACCCTGGTATGGGAGAAGTATGGCTGGGGGATGCGTGAGGGACACCCGTATGTGTGAAGTGCATGGGTGTGCCTCCTGAAGGGAAGAGTAGTGTGACAGAGTACCCATGATGGAGTACCTTGAGTATCCTCAGAAGAAATTATTTTTTTTATGTTTATCAGTTATATGACAAGGTGGATATTTTTTGTTTGATTAATTCAAGAGAGTGAAGAGAGAGAGAGGCTAGTGAGAATGTTCAATAACATTTTAATGTAACTATTAGTGTGTAAAAAAATTGCATATCATACAGTAATAAAAGCGGGATAAAATCGTTCAGGATGTTTGTTGTAGAAAAAATAATCACCGTTTATTATTGATTATTTTCTTATAAAATTGCAGCTCAATTTATTTTAGTTCATACTTAAATTTTCACTCAATTTTTGGGCATGTGAAAGCACTGCTTAACTGGTCTGTGTATGTGCATTTCTCAGAGGCAACTAAGATCACTGTAGCACCTTCAGATGTGGAGGTGACTGTGAGTGAGGATACAGTCCTTCAGTGCTCTGCCTCATATGACCCCAGCTTTGATATCACCTTCATCTGGTCAGTGGACTCGTACATTATCAACTTTGCCACTGACTATGAGCACTATACACAGCTAATGGTAAGAATGAAAGCTTTTATCATGGATCACAATACTTCATGCTGAAAAAAAAACATTTATGAAAGCTGTTATTTATTTATTATTTTTAATTATTTATTGAGATTAAAATAAATTGTTGAAAAGACACTGATGCATAGATATCATTATCGAGCTTAATATGTTTTTGCAACATAATAATGGGAAATTCTAGATATGTAACTTTGTGTGTAATGTCTTATTGTTATTAATTCATATATTTATGGATATGTGTATAGGATCATGAGCTCAGTGGACACCTGCTGATTAAAAACATTCAAGTTAGACATGCAGGGCACTACATCTGTACAGCACAGACCATTGTTGACAATGCCACTGCTTCTGCTAACGTCTATGTTAAAGGTTGGTGTTGAATGAAGATCCTCAAATAAAGAAAATAAAAGTTTGATGTTAAATGAAATATCGGTTATGTCATACCACAAAGGTTACAATATTCAATAAACATTATAAATGTAGACAACTTAATTGAGGTACATTTTAAGAATTTTTTTCTTGTTTGTGCTCTAAATATATAGTAGTGAAAATTCAAGTAAAAAATTCTGAATTTTTCTTGATATGAATTGGTTGCATCAATAGACTTCAAAAGCCTATTGTTCTTTTAGGAGTGTTCTTTTTATTAGGGGCCCAAAGTACTTAAGGATATATTCAGAGTTGGTGACTTTGGTAGGCACATAAACTGATTACCTATTACCTACTGTCTCCTCTGAAAGTATTGAAACAGCATAGCAAATTATTTTATTTTTTACTATACACTGAAGACTTTCAGGATTCAGAACGAACGATGAATGTGAGATGATGGATCAGAATTTCAGCTTTCATTTCCTGATATTAAACAACTTAGAACATGACACCTTTTGTTTTAAGATACCCATTTTTCAAGTGATCAAATATGATTGGAACACGTGACTGACAAATGTTTCTTGTTGCCCAAGTGTGTCGTTTTATATTGTCTGATTAAATACTTAAACGCTCTGAATGTCTATTTTTGTTTGAGCCCTGGGTTTCACCTGTGAAGACTGCATTTTTTATTTTTGTTAAAAAATGATAAGGAGAAGAATATTTTATTTGTCACATGTACATTCAAGCACAGACTTAAGCACAGAGTGAAATTTCATAAACTAACATGAAAACCAAAGAGCTGTTTATGGGAATAATGCAAGCCATTTTGAAGATGAGAAAAGAGGGACAACCAATCAGAGCCACTGCCCAAGCATCAGGCAGAGCCAATACAATGATTTAGAATGTCCTAAAAAAGAAAGAAACCACTGGTGTACCAAAAACCAGACACTGAACAAGTTGCCCAAGGAAAATAACACGAACTGATGACAGAAACATTGTGAGAGCTGTGAATAAAAACCCTAAAACAACAGTTAGTGACATCACCAACAACCTCCACAGAGGAGGGTTGAAGGTACCGGTATTACAATCCACCTCTTGAAGGAGACTATATGAGCAGAAATATAGAGGCCATACCACAAGATGCAAACCACTCATCAGCAGTAACAATCAGAAGACCAGATCAGAATACACACTGTATTCAGAGATGAGCCACAAAAGTTCTGGAACAGAGTTTTATGGACTGATGAGACCAAAATTAACCTCTATCAAAGTGATGGAAAGGCCAAAGTGTAAAGAAAGGATCTGCTCATGATCCAAAACTTATGTGCTTATTAGCCAAGCACAGTAGAGATAGTGCATGGCTTGGGCTTGCATGACTGCTCCTGGAATGGACCCACTCACCTTTATTGATAATGGAACTCATGAAGGTAGCAGTAGAATGAATTCAGAAGTCTATAGAAATATTCTGTCTGACAATTTACACTGAGGGCGGCATGGTGGTGTAGTGGTTAGCGCTGTTGCCTCACAGCAAGAAGGTCCAGGTTCAAGCCCTGTGGCCGGCGAGGGCCTTTC
>JAODVO010000014.1:6546390-6558105 GCA_025400055.1 Notarius lentiginosus
AAACTATGTTACATTTTAGTGGAGAGCATGTCCTGCTCTTGTTGGCATTCAGTCTCTGTAACCATCTTGTCATGTATTTCATCTTTAATTGCCTGTCCCCGAGGGATTACTGGGAAATGATATTCACCCACGTCTGAGCTACACATACACACAGAAAACAAATACCATATAAAGTAAGGCTGTTTTCAAACATGCACTATAGTCCCCAGTATGATAAATTATTCTTAAAATGGTGGATTAGCTTTTGCTTCAGAATGTGGGTGTGATTTTGTTACTTCCTGTGTAACAATTAAGCAAACAATTCAGCAAAAAAGGGAAAATTACCTTTGTATTAGACAGTAACTAATGTTTCTAAATTCATTACGCATTAAAACATCTGATGTATTTTCACAGTTTTTGATATGTTTTAAATTTTTATTTTAAGTAAAGACTGAGAAAAATATATTTTCATTATACTTTTCAATTAAGACTGCACACAAGTTTGAGAAATTTGCATTTGCAAAGTTATTCGAATAGTTACTGTGACAGCAGGGGCATGGCCACTTTGTGAATGGAGGATGAGGTCAGGGAAGGTGAGTGGCAAAATGTTCACACTTGTGTCAAATTACTGGTGTGTGTCGTGCAGTGATAGGGATTATATTGAGTGAGGAAGTAGAGAGGAGGAGAGAGCTTCCCTGAGTGCCGTGTGTATGTGTGTGTGTGTGTGTGTGTGTGTGAAGAGTAAAGCAGTGAAAAGCTGAAATAAAAAGTGTCTGGCAATTAATCCCCCTGTCCCAGTGCTTTAGTGTTCCACCACCTCCAAAGAAAGTGTTACACTGGTACGGAAACCTGGGACACTGAACTGAACGGCTGGCATGGAGTTCTTGCCATTTGAGGAGCTGATCCATAACCTTGCCACTGCCCAACAGAACCAGCACCAGGTGCTGGTCACCCTACATACTGAACAGGAGCAGTGCTTCAAAGCACTCCTACACACCCAGCAGGAGAATCACCAGGAGTTGCAGAACCTGCTCACGTCAGTGTGTATCCCAGCCGCAGGGTTATCAGGCTTCCTCCATGTAACACTGATGAAGATGGGGGCCTTACGATAATCCGGAGGCATTCCTTGCACTCTTTGAGCAAGCTACGGAGGCGTGGGGGTGGCTGGTTGAGCAGCAAGTGGCACATCTTCTGCAGCTCCTGAACAGAGAAGCACTGCTCAGTGCATAGCAACTACCCCCTCAACAACAGGCTGGAGTACATGGCCTTAAAGTGAACCATTCTGCAATGCATCGGCTGCACCCCAGAGTAACATCATCAGTGCTTCTATGTGCTGAATCTGGAAGAGGCTGGCTGGTCCTTCGCATTTGACTAACAGCTTTGGGATGCCTGCCAGTGGTGGCTGAGGGCAGAAGATCACAACACCGAGGGCATCATCGACACAGTTGCACTGGAGCAGTTCATTGCTCAGCTGCCAGAAGAAACAGTGGAGTGGGTCCAGTGCAACTGCTTGGTGATGCTGGATAGTACCATCACTCTGGCTGAGGACCATCTGGTGGCAGTTACAGCAGCAGGCGGACATCCTGCCTCTTCTCTCTCTCTTGCTTCCTTCCTCCTGTCCCTCCCTTGTCCCTGCACCATGGAAACGGGCATCAACTTGCCTGCAGCCAGCTCGCCGAGTCATGGTCACCTGCTCCCATCTTCCCCTTGTGTTTGTGTCTCCTCTCCTGTTTCCAGGACCAGTACCATGTGATGGAGGTGGGGGCAGTGGTCCAGATCCCCAACACACCAGAGATCACCCCCTGTGGAGACCACCTCTTCATATTGCCCCATATGGACAGTCAAAACTTGCACTTGGAAGTTGGCTTTGGACACTGACAGTTTTACTATTATGGTTTAGGACTACAACTGACATGATAACTTTAGGGGTGCAGTTGGCATGAACAGTTTTGCACTCAAGTCTCCATCAATCAATAGTTGATAACATCAACAAAACAGACTTCATGCTAAAACTATAATGAATTTCCTGGTTACACAGTTATACTTTGTGACTACACGGGACACAGTTATATAGAAACAACAATCTCTCTTTCTCTTTTTGTCTCTACACATGCTACTCCTAAGGTACCAGTGATCGTGACTGCTTCTGATCTCTGGATCTGCTTGATCCATCCTGATACGCCACTCTTGGTTGGAGTTCTCATCACTTCACTCCTGCTGAGGATGGTCCCATATGGACAGCCTAAAGATGCACTTAGAAACTGTGTAGATGACTTTGGACTGCAATTAATACATAAGGTTTTGCAACAATGTTTTGGAGAGGAAAATCAGTAACTATTTTTCCAGCAGATGTCTGGGATGGCAGATGTCAACTTAAATAGTGCATGAATGTATGGGAGGAGCAACAAACTCCAGCTCCCCATCAGCAGTCTCAATTAGGAGTTCAGGGTTTCTTCCACAAGAGAGGCATTGCCCTATCATGACTCCAGGGACTCAAGAATGGCTTCAGCAGGCAGACTGACAGGAAGTGGACAGCCCAGGAACACCTGGGGATAACTGGAGACACAGGGCTTAGCTGGAGACACATGGCTTTGTGGCAACTGGACAAGCAGGGATGGAAGCCATCCTACAACCTTGCTATGATAATACCCATGGCAGTGACTGACACCATCTAGTCCTGAAACAGGCACAGGCAGATGCTGAGGAGGAACAGACCACCAGTATGGTCGGTATGCAGCAGCAGGGAACATGGACAAAGTGGGAGAGTGTGCTGGATAACAAAATTTCCTGGACTGATATCTGGCAGGGAGACCCCAGCAGTTCAAATTCATGGTCTAAGCTGTTTATGATGTCCTACCTAGCCCAAGAAATCTCCATGTCTGGGGCAGGAGTGATTCTCTAGCATATCCTCTATGCCCCAGGAAAGGTTCACTCAAGCACATCCTCAGCAGCTGCACAACAGCTCTGTGGGATGGCTGCTACTGCTACTGTGGACACTTGAATTTCATTTGTGCACCCTGAGGTGGCTGTCAGTGCAATAAGAGAGGCACACAATTTTCCACATAGATTACAGTTATAGTCAGCAGTGACTGATGGAGGTGCCTTCTCTTTTTCCTTGTGTCATAGGCTGCTCAGTCTTGTGGCATCTCTCTAGCTCAATGTAGGACATGCCTTCACAAACAACCTTTCGCCATCCTGGTCTGTTGTAGGCAAGGCCCTCCTGATTGTCTACCCTGATGTTACATGACTTTAAGGATGCTTTAAAATTATCCTTGAAGTGGTTTATCTGACTCCCTCATGGCTTTCTTCCTGAGCCAGTTTGACCATAGAGGACTTGCTTTGGGAGATGGGAGTCTTCCATTCTCAGGATGTGTCCCAACCATCAGAGTTGACTTTGTGTTATTACAGCCTCAATGCTAATACAGTTGGCCTCCTCCAAGATGCTGCAATTTGTTCATCAATCCTGCCAAGTGATGCCTAGGATACAGAGGAAGCAGTGCTGGTGGTACTTTTCCAGTCTTGAGGTGCTGCCTATATGTGGTCCAGGACTCTGAGCCATACAAGAGAGATGGCACAACAACTTCCTTATATACCAATATTTTGGTATCAGTTCTCATGCCTGTCTCTTAAAATACCGTCTCACACATTCAACCAAAGGCATAACTAGTGTTGGATTTCATCATCGATATCTGCTTTTGTAAAGAGAAAGCTGCCCAAGTAGGGGGAAATTCTGCACATTCTTTAGTAGAGTCCCATCAATAATAAGAGAAGGATAGGTTATTTCTTGACCAGGAGCTGGCTGGTGGAAGACCTCTATCTTCTTGACATTGATGGAAAGGCCAAGCCTCTTGTATGCATTGTCAGTGGCATTCAAGATGGTTTGAAGATTGCTTGACATCTATTGTGGCACAAACACAGTTATCATCAGCATACTGAAGTTCTATCACAAATGTAACATTAATCTTGGTTTTCACCCTGAGCCTACGCACATTGAATAGGCCTCCATCCAGTCTGTAAACAACTTCCATGCCATCTGGGAGTCTGCCCCGTATTAGGTGGGAGATAGCCGATATAAGCATGGAGAACAGTGTGGACATGATAACACAACCTTACTTTATACCTACCTTCACCTCAAAAGGCTCACTCTCACCAGTGTTGCTGAGAACTTTTGTAGACATGCCGTGGAGAAGTCTAATGATAGATATTAACTTTTCAGGACAACTGTATTTTGCCAAAATCTGCCACAAAGCTTCATGGTTGACTGAGTCAAAAGCCTTGGTCAGATCTTTAAAGGCCATATAGAGTGGCTGACTGGCACTGACTTGTTCCTGGCACTTCTCCTGTAGCTGGCAGGCAATGATGACCATATCAATTGTTACCTTTTTAGCCCTAAAGCCACATTGGGATTCTAGGATTCTACACCTTCACACATTGGGATTCTGTGTGAAGGTGTAGACAGATATTTCCAGCAATTGCCAGGAGGGAAATACCGCGGTAGTTACCACGGTAGGATTTGTCACCCTTCATGAATATTCTAATGATTTCTTCATCCCTTAGGTTTGGGGTTATCTTCTCTTTCTGCCAAATGAGAAGGGTGAAATGATGGAGACTATGGGTGAGTTCTTAGTGCCATGTTTGAAGATCTCTGTCAGTATTCTGTCCCCACCAGGTGTCTTCCCATTCCTCATCTGATTGATTGCTGCTTTAACATCAGTGAGGCTGGGTTCTGTACTAAGCTCACCATTCACTAGCAACTGGGATATCTCTGAATATATAGACTCATTGACAGAAGATTCTTGGTTTAAGAGGTCTTGGAAGTATTCCTTCCAATATCAATTTATACACCTTGCATCCCTCAGAAGAGTACCATCTTTATCCTTCACAGATGTCACACTGTGCATATGCTAGGGCCAAAGATTGCCTTTGTGGCACTAAAGAAGCCATGACTAACATGCCTATCAGCAAAATCCTGAATCTGGTTGGTTTTGTCTGTCCACCATTGGTCTTTAATCTGACAGGTTTGCCTTTGAGCTTCAGCCTTAATATTCTGATGGACTTTCTTCTTGTCCTAATTGGTGGGATCATTTTGCTAGGTGCAGAAAGCCTTCCTTTTTTCATGTAAAAGCTCTTTGATCATATGATCATTTTCATTGAACCAGTCCTGTTGTTTTCTGGTGCTATAGCCTATAGAGTTTACACTACTTGATCGAATAGCTGCCTTTAGTAATTTTCCACTTTATCACCATGGACAGACTGAAGGTTTTGATGGAGGGAGTGCTGCAGTTGTTTGCACATCTCAGGATCTTTCAGTTTGTTGACATTTAGTCTCCTCCTCCTCAATTGTTTTGCCAACTTTCACCTCTAGTGGTGGACGTTAAGAGCAAATACACAACAGACAAGCCAATGGTCAGTCAAGCAGTCATCTGCATTGGTGATTGCTTAGGTGATAAAGACTTCCTTCTGGTCACATGCTCAGATGATAACATAGTCAATTAAGCAACAGTGCTTTGATCTAGGATGTTGCCAAGTGGTCTTGAATTATTCTTCTGGTGGAAGAGTGTGTTGGTTTTGATGAGTTGGTGATTGGTACACATAGTAAGCAGAAGTAAACCATTGGAGTTGCAGTTTGCTACACCTTCCTTACCAACTGTCCCTTTCCAGAGTTTCTAGTCTCTTCCAACCCTCGCATTAAAGTCACCGAGGATGACAACTTTGACATCTTTAGGGATGTTTGGCAGGAGAGTGTCCAGCGTTAAGTAGAAATCTTCTTTGATCTCATCTTCCATGTCAAGGGTAGGGGCACAGGCACACTCGTAGTGTGCTGGCTATTGGCAAGAGTAAGGTGCAAGGTCATAGCATGTTCATTTATGTCATGTGGAAACTGAGCAAGTTGTTGAACAATTTCATTTTTAATTGCAAAACTGACACCATGCATTCTTGACTCACCCTCAGGTCTACCTTGCCAAATGAATGTGTAGCCACCCTTGCACTCTGTCAACTGCTTTGTTCCAGCCTTCATGTCTCCTGAAAAGCAACAATGTCAATATCGAAGTAGTGTAATTCCTGGGAGACAAGAGCAGTTCTTCTCTTGGAATGGTCTGAGTGTTCAGTATTATCCAAAAGGGTATATATACTCCAGGTTCCAAAGTTTAACTTGATTTTTTTACTACTAGAGCAGTGATCCTGCTGGGTGTGGTAATCCAGCCAGGAAAAAGTGGAACAGGATATTTTTAGGGCACATTTTCTATCCCCTTCCCCTTATTGGGGTGAGCAGAGTGGATACTAAATAGGACTGCTCAGTCACAGAGAAAGCTGCTGAAACACTCTCCTGCTCCATTCTGAGAGTGAGATGACTGAATCAGACTCTGCCAGTCTGAAGCTAGGGACTGACAGATCTCACTATCCTATCCCCATCGCCTCTCATTGATAGCCACAGGACTTGGTGAGGAAAGTAAAATTCATTAGTGGGCATCTTGTGGGAATATTGGTGCACAACAGTAGACACACGGTACTTGACAGAAGAGAAGTCTGACTCCAGTGGCAAGGACACCTCAACAACTGGGGAACTTATCTCCACTGCATTTCTAACAGGTGGTGTCTATAAGATACCACCTTTGTGTGCACGTTGACTGTTGGCTCAGGTTGTCAGGTCTGTTTTTCATCCTACTGGGTGATATACCACTCTCCATACCAGAATATAATGGTGGGGGAGCCAGTTTAGATGCAGACTACCCGGCCATGTGGCAGGTGGTGCTGGGTTACAGTGTTACCAGTAACAGAGTCAATGACCCTGACCTGACCTGTGGGGCTTGTCACAGACTTAGTCACTGGATAGGCATGTATTGTTCTGGAAACACCACTGATGATGTGTCCCAGCACATCGTATGTCCCTGATATTCTCCTGTAGAATTTGCTGGTAAAATCCAGAATTCATAGGTCCATCAAAAATGGCAAGTCATCCTGGATCCAAGGCAGCCCCAAACCATGGTACTGCCACCCCAATGCTTCAGGGTTGGAATGAGGTTCTTATATTGGAATGCAGTGTTTGGTTTTCGCCAAACATAGCACTTAGCAAAAAGTTATATTTTGGCTTCATCTGTTTCTAGAACATTTATCCAATAAGCTTCTGGCTAAATCCACAAATTGCTTTTTAAATTTTTTTTTTAAAGATTTACATTGTGCAATCATTGTGCCACAGAAAAATAACAGTTCAAAGAAAGCAACTCTTATATTGCCATGACATTCATGTCCATGATGACATTTGTATCACTGTATGTGTTGCTGAAATTATATAAGAATAAGCAGCACCATTGCTTGCACCTCACCCCTGTTGTTCATGTGTTTGTGTCTCTTTCTGCCACTAGGGGCACTACTCTGGTGGAAAATGTGGAGAGGTGACACAGACCCAAGCACCCTGGCTATGGATTCCATGGTGAGACACCTTCTTGACATCAGCCAGCAGGGGCAGCTGGTTCAGGAGCTGGCCCGTGGCTTACACACCATCATCCAGGAGCTACTGAACCTAAAGCATATGCCACCTGCAACTGCAGTCCCCCTCCCTGACCCTGCCTAAGATGCCCAATGCCTCCTCAACAACCTCAACATGGATGATGATGTTGAGGCATTCCTGGGGACCTTTGAAAGCATTGCAGAAAGAGAGGGCTGGCAACCCTGGGAATGGGTTCATATCCTCGCCCTGCTCCTCACCAGCAAAGTGCAGCAAGCCTCCCATGCCCTCCCACTGGCTGAAGCTGCACTATCCTACACTCTCCCCCACCTGTGCTGCCTCCAAGTTTCACCAATGGAGTTACAGGCCAGGCCAAGAGCCTAAAACACAGATGAATGACCTAATACAAATCACTTGGAGGTGGCTCCAACATGACTGGCTAACCCCCACAGAGATCGTAGAGTGGGTTGCAACTAACTGCTTTCTGCGGGGCCTGCTGGGTGAAGAGAGGAGCGCTGTGGGGATGAAAGTAGCCTGAGCCCCCAGCAAAATGATCTCTGTGCTGGAGTGCGCATTAGGCACTCTGGAGATGGGGAGGGGGGAGAGGAAGATCTCAACCCAGCATTAGCTCTGCTATCACTTCATCCAGAGATACAGGATGCCTCGGAAGGGCACAAGAGGGCCCCTTACTGCAGCCCTCACCTGAGGACGAGCCAATGCCAATGGAGCTGGAGCGCCATGTTCCAACTTCAAACCCTGGTTGGCTGGGTGTACCCTACACATTGCCCTCAGCTGCCAGCTCCCACCACCATCCTCCGGCTGAAAGGTGCCCAATGCCTGCACTGTCAGATTCAGGGAGTGCTATTACTCTGGCTTGTCCCTTGGTGCTGACTTGGACCTCCCTGCCCTGTGAAAACCTGGATGTCTTCTGCATGCATAAGGATGTGAGAAAGGTCCCCAATACAGAGGTCTAAACAGGAGGCTGAAGAGGTGACTGGCCAGTGGTGGTGGGTCTAATACCTCATCTCCTTGTGCCCCTCCTTGGAGGCAGAGACTGGCCATGGTTTCCTGCCTCCATGGGTACCCCAGAGAGGAGGAGGAAGAAGAGGAGGGACTCCAGAAGGTCACAGCAGCCACAGCATGCCCTGCAAGCCAAATCTGGGACTGCACTACTGGTTGAGGGAGAGGCAGCAGCTGTGAAAGCCAGAGCTGAAGGTGAGTTCTCCATACACATTAACACTCTCTCTACCTTATCTCAGCAGGCTGCAAAGGAGGGGTATTTTGGAAGGGAGCAAAAGGAGAATGACTGGCTGAAGCACAGCTGGGGCTAGGTGCTGCAGGTCAAGAGGGAGAACCTGCACCCCAACCGGGGCTGCCCCAGTCTACTTCTGGGTGTGGAAAAGGCTGTTAT
This sequence comes from Notarius lentiginosus, assembly GCA_025400055.1. Classification (NCBI taxonomy): domain Eukaryota; kingdom Metazoa; phylum Chordata; class Actinopteri; order Siluriformes; family Ariidae; genus Notarius; species Notarius lentiginosus. The sequence goes on from JAODVO010000014.1 coordinate 6,555,228, forward strand.
ATTACCACTGCAACTGTCTGGGTGAGACCTGTCACTTCCTCATTGTCCCCAGATGCAAAATCAACTCCATCATGCACGTGGCCCATGCCCACCCACTAGGTGGCCACCACCCCAGAACACACTGGAAAATATCCCATACTGGTTCCACTGGCCAGTAATGGAGGCTGAGGTCTGCAACTTCTGCCAGTGGTGCTCTCCATGCTAGCAGACTGTATAGGCCAACACCAGCCCTGCTGATACCTCTGCCCATCATCAGGGTCCCCTTTGAGCGTGTAGGCATGGATCTCATAGGGCCACTGCAGAAGTCCACCCTGGGCCACTAGTACACCTTGGTGATTGTTGACTTATGCCACCTGAGACCAGAGGCTGTCATTCTGTGCAAGGCCATGTCAAAACATATTGCCAGGGAACTGATATTCCTCTTCAGCCACATTGGAATCCTCAAGGACCTGCTCACAGACCAAGGCACTCCCTTCGTCTCCAAACTCATGGTGGACCTGTGTCAGCTGCTGCAGGCCAAACATCTTAAGACCTCAGTCTACCACCCTCAGACTGATAGAGGTTCAACCAAACCCTGAAGTGCATGCTGTAGAAGGTGGTAGATGAACATGGACAGAATTGGGACTTATTCTTCCCTTATGTCCTCTTTGCCATGTGCGAGACTCCTCGATCCTCTACAGGATTCACACTGTTTGAGCTCCTATTCAGCTTACAGCCCTGGGGCCAATTAATAATAATAATAATTATTATTATTATTTGTTTATTTATAGGTGCCTTTTAAGGCACTCAAGGTCACCTTACAATACACAATAAAAATTAACACACAAAGCCTAAAATACAAAAATAAAATTGCAAGTCATTAGCCCTGAAATCAGACAGAATAGGCAAGTTTGAAATGGTGTGTTTTATGATGGGATTTGATGATTGAAAGAGAATCAATATTCTGAATGTCATGAGGAAGAGAGTTCCAGAGGTGAGGGGTAATGTGACTGAAGGCTCTAAACCCCATGGTTTTCAAATGAGATGGAGGTATAATAAGAATGATGGAAGAAGAAGATCTAAGAGCACAAGAAGGGGTGCAGATGTGAAGTAAGTTAGATAGATACGGAGGTGCTAAGTCATGAAGTGGCTTAAAAGTGAGAAGCGGAATCTTGTAGTCAATACGATATTTAAAAGGAAGCCAGTGATGCTGCTGGAGGACAGGAATAATATGTTCTACTGAGGGGGTTCTGGTAATGTTACGGGCAACTGAATTCTGAACCAGCTGAACTTTATGATGAAGTTTGTGAGGAAGACCAGAGAGGATATAGTTGCAATAATCAATGCAAGATGTAACTAAGGTATGTACAAGAATAGCAGTGCTGTGAAGTGTAACTGACAGACTTAATCAATTGATATTGCATAAATAAAAATATTCAAACTGGGTGATATTACTAATATGTACTTCAAAGTATATAGTATTGTCAAGGATGACACTGAAACTCTTGCACTGAGAGGAAAGAGAAACTATGACATTGTCAATAGAGAAAAGCTGTTAGGTTTGGTTAAAGTACATTGAGTACCAAAGAGGAGAACTTCTGTTTTGGACACTGTCAGGGAAGCCTGGGAGCAGCAGCCATCCCCATTCCACTTCCTCATTGACTCCATCCAAGAAATGCAAGAGTGGATTGAGCAGGTGGCCCCCATTGTAGAGGAGTACATGTAGGTGTCCCAGAGGGAGCAGCAACAGGTATATAACTGGCCGGCCCAATCTCACGAGTTACAGCCTGCTGCCCATATGCTACTGCTCCCCCAAAATGCAAGCTCCAAGATTTTCACTCACTGGCAACGCAGCCAGTGAGTGAAAATTATCCATTATCCAGCAGCGAGTAGGTCCCATGACCTACCACCGGCAGCACCCAGGTAAGACAACCCTTAACCAACTTTACCATATAAATTTACTAAAGCGTTGGATTGAACCAGTGCCGGAACCCTCAGCCTTTTCTGCTCCATCATCAGGTTTAGCCAAGCAGGTCAACAAGGGGGAAGAATTAACCCCTGCCCAACTGCAGGAGCTGTGTGAGTTGGAGGATCAGTTCAGGGATGTGTTCTCTGCAGAGTCTGGGTGGACCCATCTCTTACAGCACAACATTAAAACCCCCATGGGAATAATCATCTGACATTGGCTCTACTGAGGACCAGAGGCCCACCATCAAGCTATAGAGGCAGAAGTAGCCAGGATGCTACAGGAAAGCATCATCAAAGAATCCATCAGCCTCTGGTCCAGCCCCATTGTTGTTGTCCACAAACCCGATAGAAGCCTCCAACTCTGTAGCAACTTCCAGAGGCTAAGGGCAATATCAGAGTTTGACAGCAATCCCCGCTATGAGTGGTTGAACTCATAGAGTGCCTAGGGAGGGCCTGGTTCATCTCCACCCTCGACCTAACAAAAGGATACTGGCAGGAAGCCTCTCACTTACTTACTTACTTAGCCACTGGCAGGAAGCCTCTACAGATGGCCTTTTGCACCAACTCTGGGTACTGACAGTATTGGGTCCTTCCCTTTGGGCTCAATAGAGCACCTGTGATCTTCCAGAGGCTAATGCACATTGTCATGAGACCCCACCACCCCTACACTGCCACCGACCTGAATGATGCCATTCACTCCCACAACTGGCAGGACCACCTCCACCATGTCAGCTTCCCCCCTCTCAGATCTCATCAGAAAGGGAGAGACCAACAAAGTCCACTGGACCCTACGCCACTAAGCAGGCTCACCTCACAAAGCAAGAAAAAAAAAAAGAATTAAAAAAGCACCATCTTTTGCACCTCACCCCTGTTGTCTTCATGTTTGTGTCACATCCAGCCACTGGGGTGCTACCACACACACACACACACA
>JAODVO010000014.1:6924528-6934670 GCA_025400055.1 Notarius lentiginosus
GCAACAAAATAAGCAAGGTTGTCGGCCTTTTGGCCAAGCTTAGACATTTTATTCCACTACATACCCTTATGACATTACAGTATATCGTCTCTGATTCAACCTTATTTAACATATGGTCTTAGTTCTTGGGGACAGGCTTGTAAAACTCATATAAATAAAGTACTAATCCTACAAAAACGAGCTTTAAGATTAATCCATTTTGTTGATAATAGAGAAAAGTGCCCTTCTATTGTTTTCCAAAACCAATATTTTACCAGTAAATCTTCATTTCTATGAATGTATTTCTAAATTAATGCATGACGTTGTTAATCAAAGTGCACCCTCAGACATTTGCAAATTATTTTCTTTTATTTTTAGTATCCATTCTTATAACACTAGGTCATCTTACTCCAAGAACTTATATACTCAGTATTCTCGCACAAATCTACAAAATAACTCATTTTCCCATGTTGGTGTTCGGGTATGGAACCAGATTCCAACTTCTATAAGATCTTCACCTAAATTGTCGTTCAAGAAAAAAGTCAGACACCACCTTTTTCTGATTTAAGTAGATATGGATATGAGGTTGACATCTCCAAACTCTTTCTTTCTACATAACTTTATTTCTATATATAATTAAGAGCTATATTTATTTATTTATTTATTTATTTATTTATTTATCTTAGTTTTAACTTTAAATATTATTTAATACCATGCATGAATTATTATTATTATCAGTATGACAAGTATACCTCTCTCTCCATATATATATTTTCAATGTTACTGAATGATATATTACTGCATCTTTATATCGAATAACAAGTATTGTCTCCTCTTTTTCTTTTTGTTACCAAATAGTTGTTAATTTGTCAAGTATGTTTTATTATCTTTTTCATACATATTTAAGTATTATATTAATTCATATAAAATATATTTTTTTCTTTGTAAACATGAGTCTGCCTTGATTAGTAGTGCGCTATTTGCAGACTCGTGTAGTCTATTATATGTTTATATGTAATTGAAATAAAAGATTGATTGATTGATTAAAAGATACTCAATAATGATGATAATAATAATAATAATAATAATAAGAATAAGAATAAGAAGAAGAAGAAGAAGAAGAAGAAACTGGTTGAGACATAAAGCTGTATACACACATTTATATATTGTGACTGCAGCCCCGGAACACCACTGAAAAAGCAGTGCACTGTTCCTCACACAACCGCTCCTGTGATGGTGAACAAACAGCAACATTTCTGCACCATTGTTTTGGACAGATAGAAACAGCATGACCATGGGACAGGGCCCACTGATCACACATGCCTGGAGTGGCATAATGGTGCCTTAATTCATCCTTCTCAAGCAGCCAGGGGAGTATAAAAAGGCACCGTGGCTCTCAAAGTTTAGTCAGCACTCAAATTTGCACAATTGCTCAAACTCTCTCTTTCTTTCTGAGCAGGCAATCTTGTTGACATTGAGGATGACAATGAGGAGCCTGAGCACCTTGCACAGTTTGCCAGCGAATGTCCAAAAAACTGCTTCCGAAGCCTCTGGATCGCTGAAAGAATCTGGTGCAGCCAGCACCTGCCTGCAAACTCACTCTGGGACAGTTTGAGCTCACTGCTGCCTGCACAGACTGCACTAAATGCACCATTCATGCTCCCTACACTCCTCCTTTTCTAATTCTCTATTAAATTTCACATTGCACTGAAGATCTGGATTCTGTGTCTGTGTTCTCCCCTTTGCAGCAACGAGTGCCACACTGGTGGAGAATTTTGGCATGAGCAACACACCTTCTGCATGGAACCGTTTCTGCAGCACCTCCCCTTGACCAGGCTCCTGCAACAACAGGTGATGCAAGAACTCGCAAAGAGCCTCCAAGTTGTCACCCAGAAGCTGCTGCAGCAACAAGTCAGAGCCTCTCCTCTCCTGGGCAGCCTTTCGAACCCCACCAAGAGGCCCTCCATCCATTCCACAAGCATACCCCACCAGACAATGTGGATGCCTACTTGTACACATTTGAGCAGACAGTGTTTAGGGAGAGTTAGCCCAAAGAAGAATGGGCCCAGGCTCTGGATCCCCTCCTCACAGGAGAAGCCCAACTGGCCTACTTCAGCCTCCCACTGGCCTCAGCAGAGGATTACCCACTACTGAAAGAGCAGATCTTGGGGTGCTGAGGGTTCTCCACCTGGCAGGCTGTGACAGAGTACCACTGCTGATCCTGCAGCCAGATGGATGAACTGTTAAGGACCACCAACCACTGGCTAGAGCCCGAGCAGCACTCAGCAGTGCAGATCATAGAGTGGGTTGCTATGGACCAGTTTCTCCATACACTGGCCCCAGAAGAGTGCATGGCCATTGGGACAGGATCATCCCAGACCCCAACTGAGTAAATGGGTCCCTCAAGTGTGTTCTGGTGACCCTGGACCTTCACAAACAAGAGACTCTAAGGATAAGGCCAGGATCTGGAGTGACTACTGCCCCCACCTCCTGGGCCAACACAGGGTCACAAAGGTGCCCTTCCTGCCCCGGTCCCTCTCTAATGCCCCTTGATGAACCCATGCCCACTGCACATGAGCAAAACCTCTATGCTCCAGCCTGGAAACCTTGGCTCATTGGCTGCATCGTCGACTCATCCATGAGCCCTCATCTCCTGAGCACCCCTGTGCAGGTCAAGGGTCGGTCAGTGGAAGCCCTCCTCAACTCAGGCAGTACCATCACCCTGCTCTGGCCCTTGATCCTATCTGTGGCACCATGGTACTGTCAAGGTTACCTACATGCATGGAGACAGACGAGATGTGGCCAAAGCCCATGTCAAAATCGGGGATGGAAATTAACTGTTAGTGTGATTCCTGACCTCTTTGCCCTTCTTCTCCTAGGATGAGTTTCCCACTGAAGCTGCCTGCCACATGGGGGATGAGGCAATGACAAACACCCCAGATGCCAAGGAACCATGCTGCTCCAAGATGTGTGTCTGGCTGGGGAGCACAATGACGCTGAGGCATGCACTGTGGATTGTGAGTCACACATCACCCCGAACTCACTCTCATGTGTGCTTAAGCAAGTGACACATGAAGGGTACTTTGGGCAGGAACAGAAACAGGATGAACGGTTCAAAAACTCCTGGGGTCAGGTTCACTTGGTGGAGGGAAAGAACCAACTGGGGAGAGCAGCCACTCCCCATCACATACTTCCTGGTCCATCAGGAATTCCTGCACCAGCAAACAGAGCAGCGAGGCCAAGAAGTGGATCTGCTGGTGCCCCTCCACTCCAAGGTGGATATCATCATGCACCTGGCTCATTCCAATCCCCTTAGAAGGCCACTTGGTGGGCCAGAACACCTTGGAGACAATCAAGGACCACTTTCTCTGGCTGGGGATGAACATAGACATTAAAACTTCTGCCAATGCTGCCCCTGCTGACAGCATACCACCCCACACTGACCTTCACTTGCCTTACTCATCCACCTGCCCATTACCAGCATTCTCTTTAAGAGAATGGGCATGGATCTGGTAGGTCCCCTTCCCAAGTCCAACCGGGGTCACAAACACATCCTTGTCATCATGGACTATGCCACCTGCTACCCTGAGGTGATCCTCCTAAGGAAGGCCACCTCCCAAAACATCACCAGGTAATTGGTTCTGCTGTTCTCCCACATGGGACTCCCCAAGGACCTACTTACGGAACAAGGTATGCCCTTCATCTCCAAGATCACACGGTCTGATGTGTGTCAGCTGTTGCAGGTGAAGTAGATCCACATCTCCATGTACCACACCCAGACTGGCAGGCTGGTTGAAAGAATCAACCCTGAAGAGGATGCTAAGGTGGGTCTTGGACAAAGACAACTGGAACTGAAACCTCCTTCTCCCATACATCCTGTTTGCAGTCAGGGAGATTCCTCATGTGTCAATGGGCTTCATGCCCTTCAAGCTTCTGTTTGGGAGAAGATCCCAGAGCCTTCTGGATCCATAATTCGATACTTCACAATGAAGTGGTGTGAGAGTGAGGTTTAAATAGGCAGAAGGACTAATTAGAGTGAGGAGTGACAGCTGTGATTAATACTCAGGAGACAGAAGGCGCTGTGAGTTCTGGGAAGTGTAGTTCAAGGAGTCCATGTTTGTAGTTTGGACGATATCAGCAGGTTTACTGACAGATCTTGGTTAGTGGATGCAAAGATTCATCATAGGGTGTTGGCTTTGGTATTCTTGGAGCCAAGATGGAATGAGATGGTGAAATTAAATCTTGTGAAGAAAAGAGCCCACCTGGCTTGGCGAGGATTTAGCTGCTTGGCTTTCCTGAGATATTCAAGGTTCTTGTGGTCAGTGAGAATAACAAATGGGTAAGTGGCTCCCTCAAGCCAGTGTCACCATTCATTGAGGGCCAGTTTTATGGCCAGTAGTTCCCAGTTTCCCACATCATAATTTCTTTCAGTGGAAGAGAGTTTCTTAGAAAAGAATGCTACTGGATGGAGTTTCAGTTTTTCCCCGAAACGTTGTGATAGCACAGCCCCTACTCCTGTGTTAGATGCATTGACCTCCAGAGTGAAAAGTTTGGATGGATCTGGATGCTGCAAGATGGGAGCTGAGGTGAAGGCTTGCTTGAGATGATCAAAAGCTTCTTCCACCATGGGGTTTCATTGAAGGTGCTTGGGTCCCTTCTTGAGTAGTGAAGTAAGTGGGACGGCAATGGAACGGAAACCCTGGATAGTGATAGAAGTTGGCAAAACCTAGGAAGTGTTGAAGCTCCTTAACTGATATGGGTGTGGGCAAAGACGTGACCACAGAGACCTTAGATGGGTCCATACTGACACCTTCGGAGTTAATGATGTAGCCCAGGAAAGAGATGCGTTGCTGATGGAACTTGCATTTCTCTGCTTTGACGTAGAGGTGATTCTGGAGCAGGCATTTGAGGACCATCCTAATATGCTCAATGTGACTTTCTTTGTCAGGAAAATATATTAAGATGACATCGATATAGATGGTGGTGTATCTGCCTAGCATGTCCTGTAACACATTGTTGATGAGACACTGGAACATGCCAGGTGCCAAAGAAAGGCCCAAATGGCATTACCCGGTACTCAAAATGGCCAGTGGTAGTGCTGAATGCTGTTTTCCACTCCTCACCCATTTTGATTCTGATGAGATTGTATGCACTGCATAAGTCAAGCTTAGAAAAGATCTTGGTCGATCTGAGTTGTTCCAAGGCTACTGGGATGAGAGAGAGTGGATATGGGTACTTGACTGACACTTGGTTCAATCCTCTGTAGTCGATACATGGGCAAAGACCACCACCACATTTCTCCACAAAGAAGAAGCCTGCTGAGGCTGGAGACTTTGAAGGACGGATGTAGCCCTGTTTGAGGGCTTCCTGCATATATTCCTCCATAGCAGCTTGTTCCTTCTGAGAGAGAGGGTAGATGCGCCCTCTTGGTGGTGATGTGCCTGGCAGTAGGTCGATAGCACAGTCGTATGGCTTGTGAGGTGACAACCTGCATGCCTTTCCCTTACTAAAAACCTCCTTGAGGTCAAAATAACATGCTGGGACATTTTCCATAGAGTCAGGCATGGGACTCTCCACAGAGGTGGTGGCAAGTGTGATCTTCGGGCGAGAGATGCAGCCTTGAAAGCATGTGGGAAACCATTGTAGAATCTCTTTGTTCTGCCAAGAAATCAAGGGGTTATGACGTTGGAGCCAAGGGTAACCAAGAATGATGGCATGACGGACTGTGGTGGTGACATAGAGTGAAATGAGCTCAGAATGGGGGACACCCACTTGGATGCGGATAGGAGCAGTGCATAGGGTAAGTAGACCGTCCCCTATGGGTCCGCTGTCGATTGTATGAATGCTGAGCAAACTTTGAAGAGGGGTTGTTGGCAAGTTGAACTTCTGGACAGCCGTGCTGCTGACAAAGTTCCTCTCTGCTCCTGAGTCTATGAAAGTAGAGAGGATGTGGGTGGAAGAAGTCAACTTTAACAACACTGGAACCTTGAACAACTTGGAATTAAACCTGCCCATGGGACTTACATGGTGTGGAAGACACTCTGCAGAAGATGGATGAACAGGACAGCAGCTGAGCTGATGTTCAGAGCTTCCACAGTCAAAGCAGAGTCCCTCCCTTCTCCTCCTAATGTGTTCAGAGCGAGTTAACCGGGTGCGTGAGACTTCCATGGTGGAACTGTCCTCCGGGAATGGAGCCAGTTTTACAGCCTGCTGCAGGGAGGGTCAATGAGTTAGGAGATTGCCCAGATGAACTGCAAAGTCAATGAGAGAATCCAGTGTCAACTGTTCATCTCAGCAGGCAAGCTCACTCAGTATCTCAGGGTGCAGCCCTTTGCGAAAGACAGCCTTCAGAGCAGGATCATTCCATCCACTAGCTATTGTTCTGAATTCCAGAGTATACTCTGCAGTGCTTCTGGAACCTTGTGACATGGTGAGTAAACTTTGACCTACTTTGATGCTTTGATGATGATTCGTGGTCAAAAACCCTTTTGAATTGAGCAAGAAACTGCTCATAAGACTTCATGGGTCTGCTGCCATTGTTCTAGATGGCACTGGCCCATCGAATGGCTTTACCCATGAGAAAGGAGAGAAATTTAACAATCTTGTGCTCATCAGACATGATCGGCATGACAGCAAAATACAGAAAGCATTGGAGGAGGAAACCCTTATATGCGAGCGGATCTCCAGCGAAATTCTCTGGAGCAGGAAATTGTAGTGCTGGGCTTGGAGATGGTTCAGAGTACGGTAGGAGGAACTGCAACATCACAGTTGCTAGTTGAGACATCCTTGTGTTGAGGTTGGCTAGCATCTGCTGATGTTCTCCTCATAATCGAACTTGAGCGTTGAGAGCTGTCTGCTTTGCTGCTTCCGCTACATCCATGTTGGCGAAGTATCCTGTCACGGTGCAGGCACTTACAGACGTATGTGCCGAAGAGGAGTGTAGAGCAAACAGTGAACAAGCCAAAACATGAGATGAGAATCAAAGTCGAGGGAGTAGCAATGGCGAATGGCAAACAGGGCAAACGAGAGAAGACAAAAGTGTAAATGTGAAAGAGGAAAGCAAAGGTCAGAAAAACAAGAATCAGTCAGAAGAAAGAAGGCTTGGTATGAACTAAGGATAGCAGAACAATACTTCGCAATGTGGTGTGAGAGTGAGGTTAAAATAGACAGAGGGACTAATTAGAGTGATGAGTGACAGCTGTGGTTAATAGTCAGGAGACAGAGGGTGCTGTGAGTTCTGGGAAGTGTAGTTCAAGGAATCCATGTTTGTAGTTTGGACAATATCAGCAGGTTTACTGACAGAGTCCCCCCACCGCTGAGGAGCTCCCACCAGGAGCTATAGATTTTCTAGAGAGCCCCCTACCTCTGGGTGCAGGTTTGTCTGGATATGTGCAATGGAATTTTTGCTTGAGGAGTGGATCTAGGATGTCTTTGTCGGGAACCCAGCTCTGTTCCTCAGGCTCATAACCCTCCCAATCTACCAGGGACTTGATCTGCCCTCTTCTTCATTTAGAGTTGATGATCTTGTTAACCTGATAGATGGGTTTGTCTTCTAAGTCAAGAGCTGGGTGTTCCTGGCTTGGTGCATTTTCAGCAAGAGAGCCCAGGATAGCAGGTTTCAGATAGGATACATGAAATGTGGGTGATAATCTGCTGTGAGGGGGGAGATCTAGCTGGTACAAAACTTCATTGATGCAGTTGGTGACTTTAAATATCCTGATGTATCATGGTTGTAACTTCCTGCATGAATTGGGTTATCGGAGGTTTTTATTAATAACCATACTCTGTCCCCTGGGTTGTATGTAGGTGTATCTGTTCTGTGTTTGTCTGCATACTCTTTGTACTTGGCATTGAACATTTCAATACTTTGATGTACCTCTTCCCAAACTGTCTGACTGCATGAGAACCAATCTTCAATGGCTTGAACTTGGTTGGGCAAGTCGTCCCAAGGGAACAGGGGTGGTTAGTAGCTGAGTATGCACTGAAACAGTGTTAGTTGGGTTGCAGAGTGCGTGAGGGAATTTGGTGCATACTTGGCCCAGGGAAGGAAGTGTGCCCAGTCTTCCTGGTTCCACATACAGAAGATTCTCACAAAGCATCCAATTTCTTGATTCACTCTTTCGACTTGGCCATTGGACTGAGGCTGGTATCCAAATGTGAGACACACAGAAACTCCTAATCTCTCCATGAAGTTCTTCCAGAAATGTGAAATGAAATGTGCATCCTGGTCACTGACAATGTCCTCAGGGAGACCATAATAATGGAATACCTGCTGGAATAACATTTCTGCTGCTTGGGATGCTGTGGAAATGCCAAGTAACGGAATGAGTCTGAGGGCTTTGGAGAAACGGTCAATCGTTACCATGATGGTGCTGTTGCCTAGTGAGGGGGGAGGTCGGTGATGAAATCGATGACAATGTGGGACCAGAGTCTCTGAGGAACAGGGAGGGGACAAAGTTTGCCAGTGGGAGGTGTTCTGGGAACCTTGGCTTGGGCGCAGATGGAGTATGAGGTGATGAACTGGTTAATTTCTGTGAGCATGTTCTCCTACCAGTACTTATTATTGATCAGCTGATGGGTGTGTTGGCTGCCAGGGTGTCCAGCAGCTGGTGAAGCATGGACCCACATAATTAGTTTGCCTCTAAGATGGTTGGGCACATATAGTAGACCAGGCGGAAGATCGTCAGGAAGTGTTTGGGGTTGAGAGTCTCTGATTTGTTTATCTAAATCCCAAGTAATGGACTGAAGCAAGCACTGAGATGGAAGTATATGATGAGTAATGGGATCTTGGTGAGTGGGTGCAAAGATTCATGATAGGGCATCGACCTTGGTATTCTTGGAGCCAGGAAGGAATGAGATGGTGAAATTAAATCTTGTGAAGACAAGAGCCCACCTGGCTTGGCGAGGATTTAGCCACTTGGCTTTCCTGAGATATTTGAGGTTCTTGTGGTCAGTGAGCATAACCAAAGGGTGAGTGGCTCCCTCAAGCCAGTGTCGCCATTCTTCGAGGGCCAGTTTTATGGCAAGTAGTTCCCGGTTTCCCACATCATAATTTCTTTCAGCAGAAGAGAGTTTCTTAGAAAAGAATGTTACTGGATGGAGTTTCTGTTTTTCCCAAAAACATTGTGATGCAGAGCCCCTACTCCTATGCAACCTCCAGAGTGAAAGGTTTGGATGGATCTGTATGCTGCAAGATGGGAGCTGAGGTGAAGGCTTGCTTGAGACAACCAAAAGCTTCTTCTGCCGTGGGGTTCCATTGAAGGTGCTTGGGTCCCTTCTTGAGTAGTGAAGTTAGGACAGCAATGGAGCTGAAACACCGAATAAAATGGTGATACAAGTTTGCAAAACCTAGGAAACGTTGAAGCTCCTTAACTGGCATGGGTGTGGGCCAAGATGTGACCACAGAGACCTTAAATGGGTCCATACTGACACCTTCGGAGCTAATGATGTAGCCCAGGAAAGAGATATGTGATACTGATGGAATTCACATTTCTCTGCTTTGACATAGAGGTGATTCTGGAGCAGGCATTTGAGGACTGTCCTAACATGCTCAATGTGATTTTCTTCATCAGGAGAATATATTAAGAGGTAATCGATATAGGCGATGGCATATCTACCTAGCATGTCCCGCAACATGTCGTTGATGAGACATTGGAACATGCTGGGTACTGAAGAAAGGCCATACAGCATTACCCGGTGCTCAAAATGGCCAGTGGTAGTGCTGAATGCTGTTTTTCACTCATCACCCCCTTGATTCTGATGAGATCATACGCACTGCATAAGTCAAGCTTAGAAAAGATCTTGGCCGATCTGAGTTGTTCCAAGGCTGCTGGAACAAGAGGGAGTGGATACAGGTACTTGACTGACACTTGGTTCAATCCTCTGTAGTCAATACATGGGCAAAGACCACCACCACATTTCTCCACAAAGAAGAAGCCTGCCAAGGCTGGAGACTTTGAAGGATAGATGTAGCCCTGTTTGAGGGCTTCCTGGATGTATTCCTCCATAGCAGCTTACTCCTTCTGAGAGAGAGGGTAGATGTGCCTTCTTGGTGGTGATGTGCCTGGCAGTAGGTCTATAGCACAGTCATATGGCCTGTGAGGTGGCAACCCGCATGCCTTACCCTTACTAAAAACCTCCTTGAGGTCAAGATAACATGCTGG
>JAODVO010000014.1:7406056-7417919 GCA_025400055.1 Notarius lentiginosus
AGTATTAACATCAGGGGTGCCAATAATTGTGGCACACATGATTTCATGTAAAAGAATTATTTCTTAATGTGGGATTTCCCCCCCCCACTGAATAAATGCACTTGAATGAAAGGTTGGATTTTTCTCTTTCTTTGCATTGTTGTCCTATATTATTAAAAAATAATTTATTAGAAGCCTAAGCACACATCTTAACGAGGGGTGGCAATAATTGTGGAGGGCGCTGTGTATATTTTAATATTTGTATATGTTAATACTTAATTTATCTAGGAGTTTTTTCTATTTTCTATTCTGTTTATCCATCCTGTAATGATGCTGCTGGAATTTTAATTTCCCTGAGGGAACCCTCCCAAAGGGATCAGTAAAGATCTATCTATCTATCTATCTATCTATCTATCTATCTATCTATCTATCTATCTATCTATCTATCTATCTGAAATAGAGTTTAGTTGTACACAGTAAATTTTGCAGTGTTAAAATAACACTTAAAGTGTTGAAATTAACACTATTCTAGAGTGTATTTGGTCCTGCCCTAGATCAGTGTTAAACACGGGTGTTAAAATTGTAGTGTAAAACTAACACTATAAAGAGTAAATGATTAACACTTGTGTACACTGAAGAGTGTCATTTAGAGTTAACACTACAGATCAAATAACTCCACAGAGTGTTAATCTCATTCTGATAAGGAGTTAATGATTAACTCAATTCTATTGCAAAATCAACTCTACTTAGAGTGCAATCCATAACTCCATAGAGTGTTAATCTCATTCTGATAAGAGTTGGTGATTCACTCTGTTATATTGCAAAATCAACTCTACTAAGAGTACAATCCTAATATAATCAACACTGAATTGAAGTTAATCTAAATTTAACACAGTGTAAATATGTCTCTGAACAGTGTTAGATTTACACTATTTATGTTAAATTTGAATTATCTTGCAGTGTACACTCAGCTTTGTCTTCATGTCAATAAAACCAACATGAATACTTGTTAATTAAGTCTTTGTGCTGTAAAATGAAATCCACCTCATGATAAATAGGACACCAAAAACATTCTTTTAAATGTTTATTTACTTTTCACACAGCCATAAAATGACAGTAAGGCACGATGTATGGCGAGGAATCCATTGTGCCATATTTCACTTGAACATCAAATGGCTTAAAATAGAAAAGTTCATTTGCATTCAAAACTTTAACAAGTCCTTCTGGATGCAGACTAACCCTGAATGCATGGTAATGCTCATCAAAACACACAGTTTCCATCAACAATCCACAGAACACAATATCATCATCTCTGACAACAATAGATTTGATTTTACAAAACACTGGCATATCACAGCGTACAGCAATACAAATCACACAGTTACGACGGTACTCTGTACCATTGTATTTGATCCATTTGGCTGAATACACAGGTGTTGAAACAGTTTTTAATTTCTTAGCAACTTCCACACCACCTATAAGATCTGAGATCTCCACCATCTTGCCTGGACCCAAAATCAATCATTCATTAATGAAAACCTCAAAATTCATAGCAAAAGAACTTTGGTGTTTTCTAGCCAAGCACAGAGTAATGTTCTTAAAATTTTTACACTGTTTCTTAAAGTAGTTGTGCTTTGCTTCATAACGCATGCGCCACATATGAAGAACAGGACCAATGTTTCGTATTATGCGTGGATAGTGAATCAAAAAGTGGTGCTTGGGTATAAGATTGATTCCAGGAAATAATTGCTTGAACAGATGATGATGATCAGCAATCAAATGTTTCAAATATATGGCCATTCCTTCTGACAGTACAGGGGAAAATACAATGTTGACCAGCTGTAAAAGCAAAAGGAGAAGGTGCCAGAACTTATCCTCTGCTTGCACCAAGTCCCCAAATAGCAAGGGCATATTGCGTAACAAGCACCAAGATTGTGTGGCGTTCAGCCCCAAATCATTGCTTCCGTCAAACAGTTTTACTCTTGGTGGTCGATTTCGCTGTTGATTATACCCATAGTCGTATGCATGTATCCTACCAGCAAGCTCTTCAGCATTAAGAAAGTTACTCTGAATGTACTCAAGAACTAATTTAACTTCAAACTGAGCCACCCCTTCCAGTATGTCATGCATGAGATCTACAGAGAAGTTGTTTGCCGTGTGGAAATACTTAAGTGAATTCAAAAGACAAATGCGCTTAACACCATATACACGAGGTAGTGAAGAATTTGTTTGTATAGTTTGACAATGGTGTGAATGCATGTCAACAGTCCTCAGTATAACTTTTGGATCATCTTCAGAGAACACCGACTGAAAACAGTCTTTTTCCAGCAGACAGAATCGACAACAATATCGCGCCCCAAACAACTCCACAAAACCAAAAAGACCATGCAAACCAAGATTATCTCCTGTAACCTGAATTAAAGTACCATGAATCACACCTTTATGCGTGGCAATTTGAAGTCCCTCTGTTTCAAGAATTTTTAGATCATGGACAATTGGCTCAAGTATTATGTTAAAACCATAACGCTTGATATCTTGGGAGTGAAAGAGAGCACACAAATGAATATTGACTAAAGAAGAATTAAAGACAGGGGGGAAATTTCTCAGTGTGAAATTAATAGCACCTAATTTGTGCACACCCTTTTTCGAGCCCAAAGCATTCCCTGTCTCAAATTCATCGTAGAAGAGCTGAATCTGCAATGCATCCTTTTCAACAGAAAACAGGGGACTGTTTTTAAAATAGGAGCCATCTCTCAAGTCTGCATATAGACCTTCCTTGGTTATATGCCTTGGCTTCAACATGTCTTTAAGTTCTGGGTTGTTAAAAATCATCTTCAGTGTTTCCAAAATAGGAACATATGCAAGTTTATCTGTCACGATGACCTGGTCATACGTTTCTGTTATCTTATTTCTTTTGCTGTCAAATCTTGTTCCAAGTACTTTTTCAATCGGCTCAAACACTTCCCCATTTCTTTGAGAAATGTCTGTCTCGTTTGGGTTCTGAATTTAAGAGTGTGAATGGGTTTTTTAAATGTTGAAACTTTTGTTCGATTTTGTTCTGAATTTCTGTGTCTTCTGGCGATAAGCACTCTAAGGCCGTTTCTTTAGCCTCACTTCTCAACTCAAAAAATACTTCCTTCATTCTTGAAACGAATTTGTCTATACGAAACTGACTCACACCACCTGTCTTGAGCTCTGCCACAGCAGTAGCACACATATCCAAAGTGCTACTTTTGGATTTTAATGGTTCTGATGTTGAGGGCCTTTCATCAATATCAATAGTAACATTTTCCCCTCTGCTTAAATGGACAACATTGTTAACCTGTTGGCTGGTACCGTCTTGTCTGTGTTTCATATTTAAATGTTTCCTAAAACCAGAAAATGAACCAAAACCTCGCCTGCATCCAGTCTCAACACACCGTAGATGAAGGTTTTTGCCAGGAAAGTAACCATGAACTGACTGTATATGCCTAACAAGCTTATTTGAACTATTAAATCCAGCATTACAAACGAAACACTTCATGAGGAAGAAGTATTACCTAGCACTGATTAAACAAGTACTAATGAAGCAGTCTTGCCCTAATTTCAGCTACTCTGGGACTCTCTTTCACTTTGGCTACATCAATGTTGTACACAGTTGTCTGAATAAAGACATACATGTTGTGGAGCATGGTGTTGTAAGATGTGCCAAACACGAAATGTGCTTTAAACAGTTCATCAAAAGCACCAAGGGAGGAAGTTGACCTGCATGGTATTGCGTTCTTGTCAAGAATGATGAAGAACTGGTGGATCACATTCTTCTTGGTTCCAACTGCCAGCAGATAGGGCTGAGTGCTAGAGGTGATGCTGTCCAGATGCTCTTGTAGATTTGTTCCCGTCTGAAAACATGCATATATTCACAATTAGATATCTATTACAAAATGTGATCATTGTGAAATTGGGAAACATACATGTACAAACATGCCTTCTTGAAGACAACGAGATGCTTCTCTGCTTGGGAGGCCGCCACCTTTCCAGGTCTTTTCTGACCCCGAGCAGTTGGTGGAATCAGGTGTAAAAGCAACAAAATCGATGACAGGTCGCTGTCCCAACCTGAAAACACCAAAGGTATCTATTACAATGGACCAATATCGTTCTTAGGTCTTCCAATAGTCAATATTTCTCTAAAGGAAGGACTTTGCACCTCATTGGGTCAAGTACGTTTGAAAAGAACCCCAAGGTCACCAACATTAGAAAACAAGAAAGCCCCCGCACACTTTCCTCATTTGCAGAGTTTCACAAGGAGCGTGTCAAACCATGCATGTGTGCGCCCGCTAAAAAGAGAGCGAGAACATCGTTCAACATCATTATCTTGCTCTCTGGCCCACACACGTGGTCGTTTTGGCACGCTCCTTGTTACAGGTATTGGCTAGACTAGCGTTTCAGGGGTTGACCGGTTATGAGGAGGCCAGGGGGGCGTTTGGGCAAAAAAGGTTGAGAACCACTGGGCTAGACTGTAGACTGACAGATCTGCCAACAGCCAAGCATGCAGGCAGTGCACTGGTTTGTTGTGAATGACTGACGTCATTCAGTAGTAAGACAGGATTGGTCCAAGCCAACCGAACCACGTTTGAAGCCATTTGTATTGTTAAAGGTAGACAGTGTAATATTTTTAGTAGTTTATTTCCAGAATTCATGCTGCCCATTCACAAATGTTACCTTATTCATTAATACTTGCCACCACCATCAAAGTCTAAGCATTTATTATGACTGGGAAAATTGCACTTTTCATACATGAAAAGCTGGATCTTCTCCATGTCCGCCATTTTGAATTTTCTGAAATGCATTTTAGCTGCAAAACTTACAGTACTTTTGTCATACTAGTAAATATTCGTTTATTACTTGGTAAATTGTCATGAAAGAGATCAAATTAGGCAATAGGCACCTTAGTTCTATAGTTGCCATACCCACTCTGGCCAGTGGCCACAATCCGACACAGTGCTTGAAGGTCACTAGACCGAAACATTGCTATTAAACCCTGCAAGTGAGGACAGTGTGAGGGAGCGTTCTTGTTTTCTAAGGAATTATCAAGTGTTATGTTTAAGTAACTTGAAAAAAAATGTCTCATATCTGCATACTGTATATCACCCAAGATGGGCAACAGATTTTTTTTTTTAAATATTGAAGTGTGGCAGATAATAACAGAGTTCTAGAAAGTCTGGGAAAAGATCCCTGACAGGAGTGCTGTAGCAACATACTATGCTCCACTGTAAACACTAATGTGTCACAAAATGGCATCCTGCATGGAAGGAGAGCATTCTATGAGAAACTTACCCAATTCATAGTCTTCTTCAGGGTCATCCTCTGGAGGATCGGCAGCCAGCAGGAGTTCTTTCATTTCATTCACGGCTGGAAGCTTCTGGCACTCCCCGATGATCTTCTGCTTGAAAGTTGTCGGCCATCTCTCCAGAAGTTTCATTGATGTAGCCTCTCCAAACATGAGGATGAAATCCTGTTCAATCTGGGGTAGTGGTGTTGAGAAACAATTTTAGGTTTTCACAAATTTGTTAGCAATGACAATTACTTTGTATAATAGCTAAGAATTAACAAAAGGTAATTACCAATCCTTTGACATCTTTGAATCGTGGAAAAATGGACAATATCTCGCTGGACTGATGAGGGTCCACAACCAAGTCGCGACGATGGGGAAACGTTAACTTCATCTTCCTCTTCACCATTTCTTCATCAGCAGAATGTTTCATCACTGAGATGGCCTCCCTACATTGCTCTTCAGTCAGGGTGGTCTCTGGAACATGTTGGAACTCTCGATTGACAGTTGGGCCGCCAGCAAGTTCTGTTCCAGATGGGCCTTCTCCTAGAGAGAACGCAAGTACATCAAAAAAAGATACAAAAGGTTTTAAAGCATTTCCTTTGTTTTAGTTTGACAGGGAACAACAGTAAAAGACAATGACTGACCTAACCATTTTGGTTAAAAAGCAAACATGTCTGTGTCTGAAGTCTGCCACTCCAGTTTGAGGAGTGTGGAAAACGTACATGTAAAGCTCTGAGTTTCTGTACCAGAACTATTCAAGTAAACACATAGAACACCTTAGTGAGGTTGCAGCTACTAATAATGTTGAGACTTAACAAAACATCCAGCAACATTCCCATCCTCTCTCTCTGGTATTAGCAATTAAAGGACAACTGCACTATTTTGAACTTTAAGCCGCTTTTGAGTTGTCTTCAATGTTTTGAATCCCCCCCCTTTTTTTTTTTTAAATGTGTGCTGCTGGCTCTGTCATTTGGCTAATTTAGATTTTCTCAATTGGCTTTACAATGCCATCTATGGGCATGTCCAAATATGTTCTTAAACACCTAAAACATTTGGTTTTGAAAGTATTCTCACTAAGTAGTTAGGGGTGTTCCCTGGCATTCCCTAACAAGTTTGAAGTTGAAATATGGCTTCTGTCATTTTTTATTTGCCATTTCATGAATTAAAATTAAAAAATGCATTTACACAATGCTATATAAAACATGACAGAGGCCATGTTTCACTACAAAATTGTTATGGAATATTTTAACGCTAACGTTTAGGGTGGTTTTAGGAACATATTTGGACATGCCCATAGGCGGCCATTCTAAAGTCGGTTGAGACAAAATTCGAATTGGCCAAATAACAAAGACAGCAGCAAACATGAAATAAATGGTGAGAGGGACTCTAAAACATTGCAGGCAACTCAGAAAAGGGGCTTAATGTTGAAAATAGTGCAGTTGTCCTTAAAGCAAATACATGTTCCATTTTAGGGTGTCATTAAAACGTTTCACATTATTTCTACAGGCTTACCTGCCGCTCTGCGATCTTTGGCACTGTTCCTCTGAACTGTTTTGATTCTCCAGGCAAGGTATCCCGTCCCACTTTCACCATCGTAGTAGTGCTCCTTGAAGGAAGGGATAATAGTGAACATTTTCTCAAAGACTACATGTTACAACATGAGGCTATACATACGGGCTAACTTTAAAAGTGTTAAAATATTTCAAAAGAGTTGCCATTTACCAAAATGACTGCATTAATGCAACTTACATAACCATTCTTAGAGAAGGGGTCGCTGAGGTATGGGAATAAGGTCACAATTCCTCTTGCCAAGCCTGCCTTGGTGGCGATGTGCTACAAGATTGATGGAAAGACATTCTCAGACACTCAAGAAAAAAGGGGGATGGGTCTTACTTCAATACAGTACTTACTTTCCCCATTGTACATGAATAAACTGAACATACCCAAATGAAACCTACAGTATGAGGCATGACACCCATGACACTACATTCAGTAGAGAGAAAAAAGGCAAATTACCCATTTGTCTCAATCATATCTGCTGTCAGGATATTGACGAGCTTCCTTCTTGTTTCATCAGTCAAGGCCTTGGTTCGATTATATTCGTTAACAACCCGGTCTCCACCTGGTTTCGATTCCAGAACAGACTTCACCAGCTTCAAATACATTGCAAAAAAAGGTTAACAATTGAGGATGTAATTAACACCACTTAAACATAGAGATGCTCTGAACGCCAATCTCTGAATCAGTAGACTGACGATCCATGAGAATTTTCCAGTGACTGTGTCAATCAGTACATAATAATAGGTTATAAGTTCTGCACAGTTCTTTGACAAGCATCTGTCAGTAAGGTGTTAATCTTCATATTCTAGAATGGATTTAATGAACGGTTGAAGCCAAAGACAGTGACTTAATGGTGCTGTATTAAGAATACACAAACTTAATGCAACAGCATTTTTTTTCTTTCAAATTACGATTCCGGATTCAGATACACGACAAAAGAGCACTGATGCATCAATCCTTACTTGCTTAGCCTCCAAATCAAGCCTCTGACGCTTTTCGGAAGGACCAACTGGAAGAATGACGGCGTCCTGTGAATCCGATGTATTGGGTGACTGTGGTAGAGAACATTCCAGGGAACACACAGGTGAGACGGAACCTGTCAATTGACCAAGAGGGATAAGGCATGCCATTAATGCATTAATATAGTAACAACAGTAAGCTTTCATGTAGCCAAGAACTTTTTAAATGTGAAACAAACCTGTATCATATCGAATGGTTAACACACCAGTTGAAGGATCATTAACGATATCCTCAAAAACATCCTCATCCACCTCCGTCCCAGAACTGTCAATAACCTTAACACCTTCTGTTACGGGTGGCACTCCAAACTTTGCAAATGCTATGAAACAGGCACAAGTATTGCATTTGCATAAATAGAATCTGAGGTCAAAATTAAAAACTGTGAAATGAATTTGCAAGCTGAGCTACATTCTCCTTACCTGCATCAAAAAACTCAGTCAGGTTTGGCTCTGTTATGCGAACAAATTTCTGGGCATCACCAAGCTTCACCTTTAGTAGCATTCTGCCTACTGAAGGGGAAAGAGAGTGATTTCTCCTGGTTTTAAAAGTCAATATAGACTGTCCAAATAAACATGTATCGAATAATGTGTAAATTATGCAGTGTAACATACACTGAACTGAACAAATCATGTACACTGCATGCTTTTATGTTTTCAGACATCTAAGCCTATGCTGCAAACTCAGCAGGCTACTGACGGTCACTTGAAAGCACGTGGAGCACTTGACCATCATGCTAAAATCAAACTTCGACTTGAAACTCTCCACGCCTGCAGTGAGTCTGCCATGTATTCGTGACAATTAAGCGGCAACATGGTTTATTTTCATAGCGGAATCTAACCTGAATCAGAATTACAACCTTTTAAAATGTCACTAACTTTTACACCAGATTCCAAGTGTTTAGCAAAGTAGGTTACTCGCGCTGGTGATGGTCTTCACGTTCACTTAGCTCTCAGTATACATCCCACGTTATACTAACACTTTAAAACATTACACACCAAAACCGTCTAAAGACAAAATGCAAGGCAATTTTGGGGGATTCGCGGTCGCGAAAACAGCAGGCATATTGCTGCCGTTGCCACGACCAGACTATAACTTAGCCTTTGCAAACTTTGCATGATCTGCAGTTGCTAACACCTGCAGCAAAATGGCAGCAGAATTGCAATTAAGCAAATTTCAGGAGATTCCCTACCATCATCGAACTTTCTCAAACATCAAATTGTCGTGATTTTGCTCTCAGGTGCTCGTACTTCATCCCAAGCGTGCAAAAACAGCCCAATATGCTTCAACGCCAGACAAATCATTTGATGTTGGCACCAGAAAACTTCCCTAAAGACCGTGCATCCAGAGACGTTAGCCATTTAGCTAATTCGATACTCAGACATGTAAATACTTGCTGCAGCACGACATTAACAAAAAACTGTGCTTACTCGACCTGGCTCCTTCAGTTGGAATACTTACTTACACACCACATTATCTAAAAATATGTTAATACAAAAACTTACCACAGTTTCGCGGAGCATAAAATGGCGCTGCCAAACCCCATCACCTCGAGAAAAATCTGAGGATTCCCAATTCCAGAACGAGGGCAAGTAGGCGGGGCTCCCTGGAGTACTTCTAACTCTGCATAATTTAACAACTTGATTTGTCACTGACACTGGAGAGCATCTTACTCAATTAGGTGTTGGAATAACTCCAATAGTGTTAATAAGCCTTAACACCGCAAAATTAACACTGGCAAATTTACTGTGTATATATATATATTGATTGGTTGAATGAAACAGGAAAACTTCGCCAACGTATTTGCAAGATTGTTAAATGTAAAAGCCAGACTTATATATGTATGCAGAGAGTATAGTTGATTTTTTTTTTTGGGATGCTGCTGCGACAGAGAATGAAGAGCAGAGTGCTGAAGGAGGAGGAAGAGAGAGTTTACTGGATGAACAATCAAGGCAAAGGGAGGAAGTGGAGAGAGACAGGCGAAAGACAGGAGAGGCCACACCATGGAGGTGACATTGAGGGAGCAGATCCCTGAGAAACAGATACAGAGGAGATAGAGGATGTATCTTTGCATTTTTACCTTTACGCTTTTGTCAGCGTGAATATGGCAGTGGCAGTAATAATGAGCAAAGCAATGGAAGCTGGTTAAGCACATAGCCTACAATCGCACATTTCATACACCGCAAGCTTTCAAAAAAAAAAAAACGATATGGGTATTGTGGTGCCCCAGTACAGCTTTATGTCAAGCAACGCCCCTGGTCCAGACAAAGCTCACACTTCAACTCGTTCTGTTTGATTAAGCCAGAGCTATTTGTAGAAAACTCAAAGCTGTAATTATTGTCAAATGTGCTTCTATTCAAAGTACAGAATATAAGTTATGAATACTTATCTCACATCTTTTTTATTAAATCACTTTTTGATTTTAATAAATTGACAAATTCTAAAACGTTATGACAATATGGATCATTTTGTAGAAAAACTGAATGGGTTTTGATTACTTCTAAACCAATTGTAAAATGTGGTTTGTTGTACTTGTTCAAAATAAGGTACATTATTGAGGAGAATGACTACAACATTATATTTAGTCAGAAGTACAAGAATAAGGCTGATATAATTTATTGCACATTAAATGCAAATTAAAATCAAAAGCAGTTGTGGACAATGTGTTGGTGTCTTAGTTAAGTAAAAATTGAATCTTTAAAGAGGTACTACACACTTAAATGTGTTTTATGAGCTGTAATTTAAACTAAATAATATGATTGTACTGTGATGAAACTGGTGTTAATACTGACAATTTTTTTTAAATAAAAATTGGGATTTTGTGAGTTGACTGGCTCAACACTCCATCTCATGGTTACAATCATCCTGAATCTTGCCGATGCTGATGCAGCCAACCATTTGGTGCTTCTCTGTCATGAAACTTTTTTAATAAGCCAATTTATTTGTGTAGCAATTTTAAAAATAGACATTATCGCAAAGCAGCTTTATATAAAAATAAAGACTTTAAACATGCGAACTCAAATTGTTACATTAAAAAAAATAATAATAATAATGATTAAAAAAACCCTCTAATCATAGGTGGGTGCCCCAGCTTCCCCAGTCCTTGCCCTCGAGTGGGAGTCTGGGAAACTGCATTCGTTTTCAGATATCTGCAGATCAAGACTTATAATTCTCAGAAATTTACACTAATTTCCCAATCTGCTCCTGTACCCACTTTTTTAAAGCATTTTTCAAAATTATGCAGTTGGTGGAGTTACACTTTAAACTGAATTTTCTCCTTTTGAGAATATATATATTTAGAGAGAGAGAGAGAGTTGATGAAGTTACCACTGAAACACTTGACTGTTTGCCATGAACAGCTGTGGAATTATTTTAGATACAGGGAACCTTTCCAAAACATGAACGGGATTAGGAGTCACTGTGATATATGTAGACATAACACTGCTTAATTTTAGTAGTCATTTGGGGTGTGATTTTAGTCAGGAAAGGCTAATCCCCTTAGGGGTCAGTTGAAATAAAGCGCAAGCAACATTTTCAAAACAAAGGGCTGTTCATTCTTGGGCATAGAATTTACTCTGAAACTGCAAGATATTTTATAAAACTGCAAAATATTACAGTAAAACAGAGAATCAAAGGAAACAAAGCAAATTGTTGGATAATAAATAAAGGTAAAGGTTTAATTTTCCACATCAAAGCAAATATTTACATTTTACATTGATTGACCTAAAAGTAAATCAAAACAACACAGAACTATAAATTTAATTTTGGAACTATTATTTTGCTTTTACCAGTGTGTTCTAAAGATAGGACTCCATGCAAAGCTATTAGAAACTCATCTCATTACCTGTAGCCGCTTGATAAAGGACCCTGTCCTACAGGGTCGCAGGCAAGCTGGAGCCTATCCCAGCAGACTACGGGCGAAAGGTGGGATACACCCTGGACAAGTCGCCAGGTCATCACAGGGCTGACACATAGACACAGACAACCATTCACACT
>JAODVO010000014.1:7481631-7492988 GCA_025400055.1 Notarius lentiginosus
TTTCCCCCCATTCTGTCTCTCATAGTTGAAGTGTACCTATGATGAAAATTACAGGCCTCTCTCATCTTTTTAAGTGGAAGAACTTGCACAATTGGTGGCTGACTAAATACTTTTTTGCCCCACTGTATATGTAATTTGTCTTAACAGAAGGAAGGTGCTGGAGATGCTTAAAGGTACCATGTTCAAAACACTCAGGGGTTACTGGGTTGTGTTCCTGGTATCAAATCTGGAGAAGGTGCAAATAATCCACAAGATTTTAACCGCAGTGTAAATCCTGAGTCAGCTGGAAACCAGTTCAACACTTTCAAATCTGAGATTGGACCTTCTTTTGATGAAGAAAATTGAATGCACTCAACAACCAAATCATTAAGAGCCCCATACTTGGCAACGCTGTGCATTTGGAGATACTTTCCTGTTCACAACTACTGTAAACAGTGATTATTTTCAGTTTCTGTCAGTTTGAACAAGTCCAAGTCTGTCAATTCTCCTTTGACCTCTCTCATTAACAAGATGTGTCCACTCACAAAACTACTGCTTACAGGATGTTTGTTTTTTATTTTCTAAGATTTATATCTAAGGGAATGCGGACCATCAAAGTGGGTGACACCAAAATGACTTTTTTTTGTGCAGTGTTTCAGCAGAATTTTTTAAAATGTATTTTTGTTGATTAAAAAAATTCTGTAGTTATATCTAAGCATGCAATGATATATTGTGTGAAGATAAATCACGGTAAAAATTGATGATACAATTGGAAGAAACAAATGAACTGCTATTATTATTATTATTATTATTATTATTATTATTATTATTAGGCTGTGTAATCTTTGTTTTTCCTAGGTGTAATTGCATTGTTTAGACAGCAGAGGGCACAATAGCGCGTGTGTGACGTCACCTTAGGTGGCAGTAACACAGTTCTAATGCTGTGAAAGCACACAAAAACAGATCTGAAAGAGCTGTTGTGTGAATGACTGTACAAATATATTTAACAAGAAATCGGAGCCCTCTTTTTTACAGACTGCTGAAAGCGACAGAAAAGAGAAGCAGATGGAATTTGAACAAATGTTTTTCTGTTTAAGCCTGACTACAGACTTCACTGTGAGTTACTGCACCAACCACAGCAACACCACTGCAGTAGTTCTGAATCAAGAATAAAATCTGCCATCTGAGTATGTATCTCAACACTGGCATCTCCACACAGTCAATACTATATATAGCCTGAGTCAGACATGGCATCCGTGATAATGATGGTAAACCCTGAAGCACAAACTATGTAGCATTGCCTGCTTACTTGATACAATATAGACTATGGGGTTAATCCACAACCCAGTTATAAAAAATCAGACATTGTGGAGGGAATGCCTACTCCAAAACAAAGAGCTGCAAATTGATGGGAATTGTCGCTAAGAATAGCAGATTTGTCAGTAAACTAACTTAGAAGCACATGATGGCAACAAGCTGCATTAGCCAGGTTTGCATTACATTAGCAGAACCTGACAATGTGGAACACTTGAAGAGAGAAAATACAGAAGATGCTACAGTGCCCAGCAGCATTTTAAAATGACGGTTGAAATATCAAAAGTGAAACTCCCTAACATTGAATGATAATAAGAGGGGGTTATTTATGTCTTCAAAGGGCAGGAAATCTGTAGCTCCTACAAGTCGCGAGCTGCTAAGCAGATACAGTGTTCAAGTAGTCCAACATGCTCACATGTGAGAATCCATAAAAGGGAATGATTGTTGTATGAGAGTAGTATTGTTTAAGAAAAAAAAAATGTTTGAGTACTGTCTCATCCATGACTGTGACATTGTTCTAATATCTCAGCATACAGGCACACAAAGGGGTTATGAAGATATTATAGAGAAGGTTAGGAGAGCTGAGAGAGAACCCAATTGAGCATGAGGCAGTGCATGCTTGATAGCATGCTGTTGAGTAAGTTAGGCAAAGTTCCTGCACATAGCATGCTCAGGTGCCATCACTATACATGCTCAGTCCCAGGTCTGCAAGTCAATGGAATCATTCCTGTTATATTTCACAGTTCTTAACAGATCCTAATGAATTAAGTGGTGCAACAATTTAACCAAACAAATGAAGTGATGAATACCTCAAACTCCTTTGAGAATGTGTTGTTGGAGTGAAGGTCGGAGACATGCTTCACAAATTCATTCACTGGAATGGCTTCATGTTCTTCTGAAAAGGATGTGTTCACATACACACACACATTTTATATGAACAATATTTTATATATATATAGTGTGTGTGTTTGTGTGCATTTACCGGTATTAAGGAGCAGAGGTGTTGATGGAGCTGTTATGACTCTGGGAGACGTTTTGTCCTCTGCATAAAGATGTGTTGCTTGAAAGCATTTCCTGCGCGCGCACACGCACAAAAAAAAACCTCACTTCTTACTTAGATTTTAATGCTAAATACCATTACAGCTGCAACAATTGGTCAGCAATAATCAATTATGGTAATTATGAAAAATTGTCAACTTGGATTTTTATATTTGATGTGCTATTTAATAAACTGGCGTGCTGTAATATAAGAGTGCACAGTCAAAAAAGATGCAAATTCAATTACCCTTAAAAACATAACCACAAGAAAACACATGGAAAAGTATCTTCATTCCTTGCAACACCTGTGTACACCTGTACAACTACATGGTACAATACAGCCTGCACAAACAGCAGTACATCAATGATGCATGGACCTAAACGCACCTGCAAACTCATGCTTGGTAATTGAAATAAAGTATACTGCTGTCAAGAGACAGCATAAGTAAATCCTCATGTAACATTTCATTGAAGGGGCTTGTTATTTTTTTTTGATGTAGTAAAATGTTTATCAGTTTCATAGTTGAGTGAGGCTGGTTAAAATTATCCTGTTTCATTTTGGCTTGTTAAGGGTAATGACAACAAACATCTTTTTTTTAATTTTATTTTAGCACTGTTAAAAAAAGTAAAGAAAGGTCCATTAAATCCACAAATTTCATATTTCTTAGTTCACTTTTCATTTAGCATATTTGTAATTGTGGCAGCAAGGGTGTGGTTGCGTGTCGGCTGTGAACAGCAAGGAGTCAGGTTGAACTAGCAGGTAATGTGATGAGTTACACCTATGGCTGTCTATTAATGTGTGTCTTTCAGATAGCCAGTAGAGAGAGAGATGCATCTCCCCACATGTGTGTGGATGAGTGGGTGTTTAAAGCACTGAAAAGTGAAAATGATGCTAAAGCGCACCTTGAATTGCAGTGCCTGTCTCCAGTTCCTCATTTTCCACCTGTCCAAAGTTGTTACTGGTGCCAAAACCCAGGACTTGAGGAACAAATGCCACCAAGAAGTTCAAACCAGTCAGGGAGCTCCTCCAGACCCTCACCGCTGACTTCCAATGCCAGTGCCAAGCACTGCTTGCACTGTGTATTGAGCAGGAGCAACAATTGCAGGCCCTGTGCAAGGATCAGCAGGTGGTGCAGAGTTTGGTCCAGTCAACGGGTACTCCAGCAGTCACTCCTGCAGCCAGTGTTCTTGTTCAGCTGGTCAAAATAGGGCTGCAGGATGTCACAGAAGCAAGCTCATGGCCAACCCTCCTGTCGGGGGAAGCACAGCTCACGGCTTGGCAGCTCCCAGCCACCAGCATGCTGGAGTATCTGTACCTGAAGTGGGCTATACTGCAGTGGGTCAGCCACGGCCCAGAAAAACATAGGCAGAGGTGCTGGCCTACAGTGAAGTCAGCCACCCATATGCATTCATGCAGCAGCTCCAAGATGCTTGCTGACAGTGGCTGTGAGTGCAATGTGGACTACATCATCAACCACATGAGGCTGGAGCAGTTCATCACCCAACTCCTGAGCAAGACCTCAAGGTGGATCCAGTGTCACTGTGCAGTGTCACTGGAGGAAGCTGGCTGGCTGGCTGGCAGGAAGTCACATGATGGTGTTTCTGGGAGCAGGCACTCCCGCAGCTTCTCTCTCTCTCTATCCTTCTCCTCAGCCTTCCCCTACCCCAGCCCTGCAGAAATAGGGGCCAATTCCCCTGAAACACACTCCCTGCACTCGTGTCTGTCCTCATGTTTCCTTCCTTTCTCCTTCCTTGTCTGTGCTGCTATTAACCCACCCCCCTTTCTCTCTCTTTTTCTCTCTCTCCCCACAAGTGGACTTGTCCATGCCCACCAGAACTGAGCGTGAGCCCAGGCAGCTCTGTCAGCGCAGTGGGAAAGCTGGGATTTCCTGGAATCAGCACTTCCACGAGGAGGTGAGGACAGCGATTCGTATTCCTGATTAAGCAGGTATGTACTGAGTCTCTGTGAGTATCCAAGGGGGTACACATCAGGCTTTGGTAGATTCTGGTTGTAGTCAGACCTCCATGCATCAAAGCCTGATTCAATGCATAGCATTAGGAAATGCACAATTGGTGAGGTGTGTGTGTGAGCACACGTGGGCGTGCGCGCACGTGCGTACATGCACAGGGATGTTTGCAGATATCCGCTAATGCTAATATGCTATTCAATTCTGGGGAGAAAAGCAGGAACTTATCCACTTATCCTGGGGACAGATTGGCCAGGGTTTGAAATGTTAGTAAAACAGCTAGTAGTGGATTGGTCCTACAGTAGTATGCCCCGGGGTATCCCACTGCAACATTAGCTGGAGATGCAGTCCCAGGGCCGTCTGAGTCAGCTCCACATCATGATGATATGGAGAGACAGAGAAAGTGCCCCTCCCCTCTCTCTGGGACATTTCTCAGGGGATTTCCCATTGGAACAGATGCATGACAAGTCGCTGAGGCATGCTTTTGTCCAAGTGAAAGTGATGGCCAGAAACTCCAGCCTAACTTTTTGCTTTTCTTTCCATATTTTTGTATTATTAATGATAGGCTATATTCAGTGATGCAGGACACTTAAACTAAAGAAGAGACGAAACTGGGATAGGTGGCTAGACCCTCTGTTTGCAGTGAGGTCCCACAAGCCTCCACCAGGTTTTCCCATTTAAATTGTGGTATGGGCACAAGCCCTGTGGCATCTTGGACATCATTAGAGAAAACTGGGAGGAGGGACCTTCTTCTCAGAGCAAAAATGAAATTCAGTACATTCTTGACCTGAGAGCAAAACTCCATGCGCTGAGTCACATAACCCAGGAGAATTTGCTACAGGTGCAAGAACATCAATCCTGAGGGACACAGCTGAGGGAATTTGCACCAGGAGATAAAGTACTCATTTCAATGCATGTCAAGCTCAAAATTACTCACCAATTGGCCCTTTGAGGTCACACAGTGAATAGGGGAAGTCAACTATGAGGTCAGACAGCCAGGTACATGTCAAATTTACCACCTCAATCTCCTAAAACCGTGAAGAGAGGAGGTTCCTGTGGCTCTGGCAATGGTAGTTCTAGAGAGGGCAGACCTGGGACCAGAGGCAAGTCCAAAAAGTGTGGCCCAGTTCACCCTGTTCCCCTGTGGAGACCAACTCTCACCATCCCAGGGAGCACAGGTTATTAGGTTGCAGGAGGAGTTCTGTGATGTGTTCTCACCCCTCCCTGGTCACACTGACATCATAAAGCACCACATCAAGACTACCCCAGGGGTGGTGGTGGTGCGCAGCCACCTGTATTGGCTCCCCAAGCACAAGAAAAATGTGGTTCAAGATGAACTCAAGGTTATGCTTGAGATGGGATGTAATTGTCGGGTCACACAGCAGCTAGAACAGCCTGGTGGTCTTGGTTCCCAAGACCGACAGGTTGGTCCAGTTCCATATGGACTATGGAAAAGTCAATGCAGTGTCAGTTTTTGACACAGTATTTGACACATAGCCAATGCCTTGCATTGATGAACTGCTCAATCAGTTAGGCATGGCTCGCTTTTATTCGACACTGGATTTAACAAAGGGATATTGGCAGAGCCCCTTGACTCCTTTATCACATGAGAAAATAGCCTTTTCCACTCTGTTTGGTTTACACCAATTTGCTTGCTACCCTTCCTTTTGGGTTGTTTGGAGACCAAGTGACATTTCAACATCTCATGGACTGAATCCTCTGTCCCCACAATGCATATGCCACTGCCTATTTAGATGACATTATTATTTATAGTGGCAGTGGCATTTCCAACATCTCAGGGCTGTCCTGAGGTTGCCTCAGCATGTTGGGCTCACAGCAAACCCAAAAAAGTGTGCAATTGGATGGATGGTACAGTATCTGGGCTTCCACTTGGGTCATGGGCAGGCCACAATTGCTGCAATTCCTGGGGCTGGCTGGCTATTATAGGCCGTTCGTGCTTAACTTTTCAACATTACCAGCCTGCTGATTGACCTCACTAAAAAGGGGGCACCAAATCCGGTCCAGTGGACGGAGCCGTGCGAATGGGCTTTTGCTTTAGTAAAAGCAGTTTTGTGGGGGGCATTGTTGCATTCACCTGACTTTTCTCTCCCTTTTGTTTTACAGACCAATGTATTAGACAGAGGACTGGGGGCTGTTTTGTCCCAGGTGGTGGAGGGGGATGAGCACCCAGTGCTGTGCATCAGCCACAAGCTCTCCCTGCGAGAGTCAAAGTACAGCACCATGGAGTAGGAGTGTCTGGCTATCAAGTGGGTGGTCCTCACTCTCTGGTACTACCTGCTAGGATGCCCATTCACCCTCTGTTCCAACCATGCCCTGCTCCAGTGGGTCCATTGCATGAAGGATGCCAATGCATGGATCATTCGTTGGCCCTTCAGCCTTTTAAATTCAACATGGTCAACAGGCCAGGGGCACAGATGGTGGTGGTGGATTACCTCTCCCGCTGGGGTTGGGGGGTGTTTCAGCTGCAGGTCAGATGGCTCCCTGGCCTGTCAGGTGGTGGGAGTATATGGCAGTGAGAGTATGGTCAAGCATCGGCTGTGAACGGCAAGGAGTCCGGTTGAACTAGCAGGTAACATGTGATGAGTTATACCGGTGTCTAATTACTGGCTATTAATGTGTGTCTGTGTGACTTTCAGATAGCTAGTACAGAGAGAGAACTGTATCTACCTCTCTCTCTGTGTGTGTGTGTGTGTGTGTGTGTGTGTGTGTGTGTGTGTGTGTGTGTGTGTGTGTGTGAGCGAGCACTGGAAGCACTGAAAGGTGAAAAAGCTAAAAGGGCAGCTGTCTCCAGTTCCTCATTTTTCCACCTGTCCAAAGTTGCTACAGTAATGTAATGCAAATTGGTTATTGTGATTCTACTGTACCAGGGAATAAACCTTAGATTAAATCAGATGTTAATAGTAACACGATGTTAAATGTTAAGTTGTTCCTCACACTGAAACAAAAAAAAACCTGCAACAGTTTGGTGACATCCTGAGGCATAGAGCTTAAATTATAATGTGAAATTGAAAATATTTTTTCAAAATATCTCTATTTTGAATTTTTTTTTGACCGATTCATTGTTTTCGTTTTGTTATTCCATTGTAAGGGACCTGAACTGCCTTGCCTGTCTAGTGGGTGGCTGCAAAGGAAAGAAAAGATAAGCATATGACATGTAGATGAAGAAAATGTTCAAGATGGAATTTGAAGGAATCACTAACAGTGAATTTGTGAAGGGTTTTGCTGCACATAGAGCTAGCAGAATAGCACTCGCATGCTTTCAAAACAAAAACATTGAACTGGATTCTGGAAAGGGTGAGTCAGCCCCTTTAATCTATTATTTGCTGAATCATTCACATGAATAATCAATCATATCAAACCATGGGTATTGATATGGGGTTGGTTCGCCCCTTTGCTGTTATAAGCTCCACTCTTATGGGACTCCTTTCCACTAGATTTTGGGGCATGGCTGTTCCTTCAGCTACAAGAGCATTAGTACGATCAAGTTTGTTGAGGAGGCTCCAGCTGTCATTCATCAGGTTGAGTTCAGTCAGGGTTCTGTACAGGACACTTGAGTTTTTCCACGCCAACCTTAACACACCATTGTCTTCATTGCACTCACTTTGTGTACAGGGGCATTGTGATGCTGGAACAGGTTTGGGCCTCTTGGTTCCAGTGGAGAGAAATTGTAATACTACAGTATACAAAGACAATCTGTACAGTTGTGTGCTTCAGACTTTGTGGCCACAGTTTGAGGAAGAACCACATACGAGTGTGATGGTCAGGTGTCCATATACTTTTGACCATGCAATTTAAAGTGTGTGTGTTTGTGTGGTGGTAGTACCTCCAGTAGATGAGAATGCTGATCAGCACCAGCAGACATACTGCAGTAAGGGTAGACACCACTGCTAATGGCACCACTGTCCTCTCTTCTCTCTCCGTCCCTCCCACCATTCCCACACGAGACTGTGGACTGCTGTTGCTTGCCTCTGTCCAGGGAAACACAAATGTTATTTAAGCCAGAGAATACTTAATTTGCTTGTCTGTTTTAATGCTTGCATAAAAACAAATATTAATTTTAAAACAAATAAATTTTTTCTTCTTTTTCTCATTCCATTCTTTGAACAATTAGTACTTAGTACTGTATGTACTAGTGTTCCTTGTATAATTAATTTGCGCTAGCAGCGCTGGCACAAATTGTTACTCTCTCACTCAGGATCTTTCTACTTTATTATTATCCTCCTAATGTTTTTAGGACACCATTTCTCTCAGTTTTCAACCAATCATCACCAGGTTTCACATGAAGTGACTTTTGTCACATCAAGTGACATGAAGCCTCTGGGCTGAATTAAGTTATGACTTTTGGTGCTGATCCAGATCACCAAACCAGAATGAAAAACGGGCTTTTTTTCCCCCCTCACTAAGCATAATTTTTTCTCTCTTACCATTCCAGATCTATAGAGTATGATGGTCAGACCTCCTGGTTTGTAAGAGCTAGCAAAAATCACTGTGACTTTAGTCACAATTATCTAGTTGATAATTAATAGTGTGATAAACTCTTATCAATTGCTATACATGGTGAGTTTACGACTGTCCCACAACTTCCATTCATATGAAACAACTACACGAAATCTTTTGATGAATTTCCATGGATGAGTGGCACAGTATATCAGTCCCCACGAGTTCCTACTACATAGCTAAATTTGTATATTTGGAGTCTAGAGAGTCTTGATTGGTTCTAAAGGCACAAAAGAATTCATAAACTGAGATACTCGAAGGTTTCACATGCATTTGGCTCTGTTTGATGTCAATTCATAGGTTTGTGGATATATCCAGGTTTATGAGAAATCTCCCAGATACCCCTGTGGCAGCAGGGGTGTGGCCAAATGTCAGTTTGTGAATGGAAGGCAGCATCAGGGAAGGTGAGTGACAAAATCAGTATACCTATTGTCAATTAAATCTGTGTGCATGTGTGTGTGTGTTGCAGTGAAGATGGAAGGTAGAAAAGGATCCCTCCTTTTCTAGAGCAACAAGAGGGCGCTCTTCCAACCAGAACGTGTGTGTGTGTGTGTGTGTGTGTGTGTGTATAAAACCGCATAAGTAAAGCTATAAAAATAAAAGTTGTGGAAACACCATCTCCTGCCTGCCACACTTCAGTATTCCACCCCATTAGGGAAATACTACAGTGGTGCTGAAAGCTGGGATACTGAAGGGAATGACCCATGGAATCCTCCCCATTCAAGGACCTGATCCATGCCCTCACTACCACCCAACAGAACCAGCACCAAGCACTGATCACCCTCTGAAAGGAGCAGGAACAACGGTTTGAAGCCTTGATGCTGGCCCAGCAGGAAAAGCGCCAGGTGTTCCAGCACCTGCTCGCATTGGCAGGGTCCTCAACCGCCCCCACAACAGACCCTCCCCATGTCACTCTCACCAAGATGGGGCCACATGATGATCCAGAAGCCTTCATAGCTCTTTTCAAGCAAGTGCTCGAAGCATGGGCTAGCCTTTTACCGTTACTGACTAGAGAGGCACAGCTCACCGCACAGCAGCTCCCTGCTGACAGCCAGCTCATCTATGCAGACCTGAAGTGAGCCATTTTGTAGTGTTGGCCACTCCCCAGAACATCACCACCAGTGTTTCCGGAAGCTGACAGAGGAGGTTGGCTGGCCATTTGCATTCGGTCAACAGCTCCAGGATGCCTGCTGGTGGTGGCTGAGGGCAGATGACCAAAACGCTGAGGGGATCATCAACCTGGTGACACTGAAGCAGTTCATTGCATGACTTCTGGAAGGAACAGTGGAGTGGATCCAGTGTAACTGCCCGGCATCGTTAGAGCAAGCCATGGCATTGGTGGAGGACTATCTGGTGGTGGCTCCAGCAACAGGAGGACATGCTGCCTGCTCTTTCTTTCTCTCCCCTTCTCTTTCCCCCACTGTGGAAGTAGGGGTCGGCTTCCCCCCCAGCCAGCCTGTTGCACCCATGGTGTCCTCCTGTCTGTCCCTTCTGTGTCTTCTCCCCCCCAGGGAAGTGATGCCCATAATGCCGGTGCAGAGGTGAAGCCTGGGCTGGTATGCTGGTGCTGCAGGGAGCCTGGACATCTCCAGAGTCAATGTTCCGTTTTGGAGGTGGGAGCTGTGGTCCAGATCCCCGAAGCACCAGAGACTGTCCTTGATCGGGCTGGGGCGTATCGTATACCGGTGAGTGTCCAAGGGGATACACATTACATGCTGGCAGATTCCGGCTGTAATTAGATCTCAATCCACCAAAGCCTGGTACAAGGCGAGGCATTGGGGAGAACACAAGTAGTGAAGGTTGTGTGTGTGCATGGGGATGTCCATGATTATCCATTAGTGTCAGTCCACATTCTATTTCAGGAAGAAAAGCATACCATAAGGCAGCAGTTAACCCACGTCTCACCACCTGCTGATTTTGGGGACTGATTGGCCGGGGTTTAGAGACTTAATGAAGTAAATTGTAGTAGGATAATATATCACGGGGGGGATCCTGGTGTGGCATTGACTGGGGAAGCTATCACAGAGCTGTCTACATCAGCACCATGTCAGGGCAATACGAGGAGTGAGGAGCAGCTCGCCCCTTGAGGACTCTTGGGGATTCCCTTGAGGATTTCCCAATAGAGCAGTTGCGAACTGAGCCTCTACATCAGGGGTCACCAAACTTTTTTCTCTGGGGGCCACATTGTCGTTCCTGACTGTGATGGGGGGCCGGGGTCGGATCAGCTATATAACATAGAATTGTATGACCCAGACAAATATGACCACCAGCAGGCCTCATTGTGTAGTAGAGATTACTAGCCTGGCACAGCCATCCCCACTACTATATCCACACTACTATATCAACACTTGATTCCTGGCACATATTTGTTTATCTTTACTAGTGGTGTGCAAAAGTAGTAATCGAGTCTTCACACTTTGTTTTAATTTGAAATACCACAGATATTCCATTTATTTATTTTCTAATAAAAATAACATCAAAGCTGTCAAGGTAAGAAACATCTGCCTAGTTGAGGTGATTGACACTGGCAAAGGAGAGTGA
>JAODVO010000014.1:8066523-8078791 GCA_025400055.1 Notarius lentiginosus
TACTGCATTTCGTTGGCTTTGTACCTGTACTCTGCACAATGGCAAAGGTTAATCTAATCTAATCTAATCTAATCTAATCTAATCTAATCTAATCTAATCTAATGAAGCTGTCCATCATTTAGCACTTCCTTATGGACACTTCTCATTCCTGTGTCTCCACTGCTTCTTTTTCTTTAGTTTTTACTGTTTTCACTTAGTAAATTCAGCCAGGCCAATCCTTTTGAGCAGAGAGAGAGACTACTTTTAATTCAAGCTTTCATCAAGAAGGAAGAAATCTAAAATGTTTTCAGTTGTCCAAAAAAAAAGCTCATAGGATATATCAAAAGAACCAATTGTATCAGTATTGATATATTGAGTTATAATATTTTTTGGCATATATATGATTAGAATACCATGAAAAAGTTCAGTATTTTCTATCAGTTATTTAAGAAATGGAAAATGTAATATATTCTAGACTCATTACATGTAAACTAAAATGTTTTAAGCATTTTTCCCCTTTTAATTTTGATAATTATGACCTACAATGCAAAAAAACCCATCTCAAAATATGAGAATATTTCAATTTGAGTTTAAGTAAAACAGTATAAATGCTGTGTACCTCTCGGTCTAGTTCAGTACACATAGCCACAATCATGGGGAAGACTGCTAACTTGACGGCTATCCAGAAGATGATCATTAACATCTTCCACAAGAAGGACAAGCCACAGAAGGTCATTGTGGAAAAGGCTAGCTGGAGAAGGTGGACAAGCAACAGGGATAACTGTAGCCTTGAGAGGATTGTCAAGAAAAGTCGATTCATGGAGAGAGTCATGTGACGCGATGCGAGAAGGAGCCACGGAGTAGGGAGTTCCACACTGCTTTGCTGCCTTTATCCTTTAAACATTTACACCAGAGATATGAGTATCCAGTATACTTGTTAACTAACAGGGGTGCAAAAAGATGTCGAAACTTTCCAAGTCTTCGGCCTGTGGAGATATTAAAAGACATCTAAGATCGCACGGGGCTGACACCATGATGCAAGACCAAGATGGCGGTGGCGAGCCTGACCAGCAACAAGTTCACGGCATAGCCCAGGATATTAGTAGCATTTACATGGCATTAACAAAGATTTCTGAGAATTTGGAGGGGCTGGCAGAAATGCGTCGTACCACTGCGTCAGTGGAGACTAAACTCTCCTCCCTAATTACAAGAATGGACGATGTTGAGAAGCAAGTGGAATATTTGGAAATGACCGAGAAGGAATGGCAAGCTAACCTGCCAGCTAGCAAGACAGACGTTGGACAGATCTGGGAAAAATTAGAAGACATGGAGAATCGCTCGCGGTGCAACAATGTTCGATTCGTCGGCTTTCCGGAGGGCAAAGAGGGAGGAGACGTGGTGAAATTTCTGGAGGAGCTGATGCCAAATTTGCTGAACATCGAGGGGAGACAAGAGATTGAGTGGGCACGCAGAGTCGCTAGCCAGTGATCCACACCTGGAGACAGACCCAGACCAATACTGGCCAAGTTTTTGAGATCATCGGACCGGGATGTGGTGTTGCGGGCAGCGAGGAACAAAGGCAAGCTGAGCTGGGAAAACACTATTATAATGCTTTTCCCAGACTACTCCAGAGCCACCCAGATGAAGCGCGACAAATTCAAGGAGTGCAAGAAAAAACTGTATGAATGAGGGGTGAACTTCAGCTTGCTGTATCCGGCTAAACTGAGAATCGAGACCTGCGAGGGTGAAAAGGCTTTTGACTGTCCCTGGAGGGCCATGGCTTTCATAGACGCTATGCAGTGAGTAAAGAGGCTTTGTGTTTTTTACTGGGTTCAGTTGCGAGTCAAAGGTACCCTGATGTGTTCCCATCCTCTTCTTATGCACCTGAATGTTAAATTAAAGACACTGGTGTAGACTTATCTTCACGGTAGCGGTGCATGAGGAGGAGTCACGACGAGGGGAGCCTCGCGGACCAGACACGGACGGTTGGATTTCCGTTGGGGGGGACTTTCGCGGGGGTTGAACTGTGCAAAGTTCAGGTTCAGTTGCACATTATTTTGTTTGTTTTAGGGAGATATTTGTGTTTAGTCATCACCACTGCTCAATTGTACTGTTTCTGATATATGGTTGTGTGTCATTATTGTGGAGGCAGGCATGTCCTCTCAAATAGGTTTAATGCATCTCTCCACCTGGAATGTAAATGGATTGGGGAATCCCGTTAAGAGAAAAAAAGGTCATGACCATGCTCAAGAGTAAAAAGTATGATGTGGTGTTTCTCCAAGAAACACACATGTCAACAGAGTCATCTGAGAAGCTCTGTGTAAGATGGGTTGGACATGTATTTTACAATATAGGCTCTAGTAAAAGCAAGGGCGTCATAATTTTAGTAAGTAAACATTTACAGTTTAAATGTCTCAAGCAAATTAAGGATAATTCGGGAAGGATGATTATTGTGCTGGCTGAAATACAATCTCAAAAGCTAATCTTGGCTAACATTTACCCACCTAATTTGGATGATCAAAATTTTTTTTATTGATCTTGAAAGGAAACCATCCACCACATGAAAGTAAGTCAAGTTCTCGGACAACGGACATCCCCTTTTAACACCATGCTGTCTTGCCATTGAAAGACCTTGTATGACCTCTTGCACATGTCGATCATGGTTCTCTTTTGTCCTTTGCTGGTGTAGCCCTGATCTGACCACCTTATCCTGTATGTCATCACACTTACATATACAAAACTAACAAAAGTGATCTGCTACAAAACTCTCCTGAAATCCTCCCAAGGAATGAGCCCCCAAGTTGTCTCCTGCTACACACAGCATGGTGCCTTTAACACTTTCTGCTAGCTGATCAACATACACACCCTGTTCCTCAAGGGCTGCAAGGTCTTGAATGAGAGGATGAACAACTTCTGGATAGCCATATTCCTTAACAGTGTTAACCTTACACAAAAGTGCAAGTTGAATGGAGTGAAGAACTGACTGATACTTGGAGTCAAGATTAGCAAGCACCCAATAAACAGCACATAGTTTGTGTTTTTTCTTAGATGTTCTTAGGGGATTGGCTACCTCAAACTCATCTATATATAGCCCAAGAGCAATCCTAAGTTCTTCCAGATTCAAAAGAACATTTTCTTTAAAACAAGAGCTGTCTCTGAATGAGTGGTATCCATCTGATAAACTCACCTCTGCACACAGCACCTTATCCAAAATATCCTTACTACTCAACAAAGCCTGCAGCATTTTCAGTATTGGAACATACTGAACAGAATGGCCATCTCGGTCAAGAAGATACTCAACTGGTATAACAACTGGAAATTCTTGCCGTATATAAGATTCTCTCCTGGCAAGCTGTTGATGGGGATCCTTCTCTATTGGTAAATTTCAGGAAAACGTTAGTTTGTGAAACTACACTCATAATGTCAGTCACCATGGAATTATCCACTTCACCACAATGCTGACTGATGATCTTCTGGACTGCACTCTGTAATAATGGCTGTGAAAGTAAATAGAGCTGGTTAATCTGCTGAATTACTTCCTGGGCAGCACTTTCAGATATGAGCAGGATGGTTTGCATTTTTAAAAAAAGTGAGGCCAGGTTACATTCCAATTTTCTCAGTTGATGTGGAATTCAGACTGAGACAGGCTCATCTTGTGTATCTATGAGACCAAACCTACTTCAATGTACCAAGGGATATGAAGCATAGTATTTTGGAAAAGCTTGCTGAAACCATTTTCAAATCTGATGCCTATCCAAATGAAGAGAGGATACATTCTGTGGCACGAGCACTAATAGGCAAACATCCCTGCCTGACTGAACCAGGCTCACCAGATGGGTGTTCTGGGTGGAAAAATAGTCTGAAATTCAAAATGGGGGAATTTTCGAAGTAAAATGAGGAAAGCGGGGTGTATAGAGGTTGGTGTAAATGCAGGCAAACAAGGTTCCCCAGAAATGGCATCAAAAGGGCTCAAAAGACCTAAAAGGTATGAGGTTAATTACTTACCAGAACTTCCTGAGAGGCTGGATGAAGATGGCCTAGAGGCAGAGAAAAAGCTCCTGGTTGAAGAAATGAAAA
This sequence comes from Notarius lentiginosus, assembly GCA_025400055.1. Lineage (NCBI taxonomy): Eukaryota > Metazoa > Chordata > Actinopteri > Siluriformes > Ariidae > Notarius > Notarius lentiginosus. Next base: position 8,070,580 of record JAODVO010000014.1, read on the forward strand.
AAATGGAACCCCAATGGAACAGTTATTGCCTCAAAGATGGACCAGACCTTCTCACTGCGGAGATGGGAGATTGTGGAGGTTGAACCTCCACTGAATACATTGAAGGAGTGGTGGCCAGCTCTTTTTACAAAGAGACAAGTAAGTACATTCGTTCATTCACTCACTCATTGTCAGTCACTCACTCACTGTCACTCACACACTCACTCACCCATCCTCACTCACCAATCCTCACACACTGTCAGTCACTCACCCATCCTCACACACACACACACACACACACACACACCCTCACTCACTAGCTTACTTGAGCACATGCACACACACACACACTCATTTCACTCACACATTTTGCTGTTTTTTGTAGGTGTTTGCAGAGTTCAACAGGATAGCCACTACAAACCTGAATGATTTTTTTTTTTATGCTTTGGATTGCTACATACCACACTTTATCACAATTTTCAAGTCCAAGAAAGGACTTGTTGGAGAGACACTGAGTTTGTGCAGCAAATTGATTCAGGGGTGAGTATTCTTGTATCTTTGTTATGGGGTATAATATGGAACATGGGTGGTTATGCACCATAATTTTTTAGGGGGTGCCAGCTTTCTTATGGCTATCATGCTAGATTTGAAGAGCTGTTTTGCTTTTGGCCAAGGATAGAATTTGGCATCCCTCCATTTTGCAGTCATCATTAGGAGTTCAGTAATCAAGACCTCATTTGTCTCAATTTAGTTGACCTTAAAGGGATACTTCACCGATTTTACATATTCAACCATGTTCTTTCGTCAACTTAGATGAGTTGATACATACCTCTCTCATCTCAGTGCATGTATCGCTCTGGCATGCTATGCAACTGTTGTAGCATGTAGCTTAGCACACTGCCTTCATTAGGATCCAAACCGGGATGAAGTTAGAAGCCACCAAACACCTACACGTTTTCCGTATTTAAATATGGTTGCACTTCAACGTCGACGCTGTAATATTTTCACTCCTGAGACGGAGAGGGGGAGAGGATTTTTCAGGAGTGAAGATATTACTGTGCCGACGTCGAAGTGCTCCCAAGTGCTCTTCTGCCATACATTATAGTTATCCTTTTTATCTCAGAAAATCACCATGTTTTATTTTGTGTCACTATACTTAGTCGTGTAACTACTCATACAACCATATTTAAATAGGGAAAATGTGTAGGTGTTTGGTGGCTTCTAACTTCATCCCTGTTTGGATCCTAATGGCAGCACGCCAGAGTGATAGAGTGCACGCACTGACATGAGAGAGATATGTATCAACTCATCTAAGTTGACGGACGAAGATAGTTGAATATGTAAAATCGGTGAAGTATCCCTTTAATGTACAGTACATATACTTTTTACTGAAAAGTTTGCTGCAAGCTAGTTGTTAATGGTACACACAAGCGAATCACCACTGATTAACCTAATCTTAACCTTAACCTAATCTTCAGCTATATTTGTTTATTATCCCTTTCCAGAAAAAAGATGTCACAACATTGCGCACGCTTGTGCTCCGAGGCCTCCCTGTGTTGGTAGGTGATGACCCTGTGAACTTCTACAAAACCTGTTTTGTAAGTTTTTTTTTTCCCTTACATCCGAATGGAATTCAAAGTTATGGGGATGTTTGCTTGGTATTTGTTGGTAGTTTCGTGGGAATCAGAAAAAAAAATACTCAAGTCGCAAAATTGCTACAAACAAAAATACTAAATAAAACAGATGATAGTTTTGTACACCCTACCACTGGTAGCCCAAAATTACGCCATATTCCATGGTTGAAATGTATGGGAGATACCAGAATAAAGCTATGAGAAACTTGCGTTATGTGCACACAAGTGGTGACACAGAAGCCATGTTGTCCATAAGAGAGTAAACTGAAGTAGAAATATGACAAATGGTGAAAGCATTGGGTCTGTTATTTGCCTATTCAGAGTGAGAAGGAGTCTATCTGCATTTAGGAGATGATGATTGGTTGTCAAATATCTGTGATAGTGACGCTGCATCTATATTTATTTTGACCGGCGGCTTTGATGAGCCTATTACAGTCATTTCCAATAGGAAAATAATCTTCAGAACGAGAATCGTGAATAATAGACCTGAAGCTTCACTATGCATGAATTTGTCCTTATTTACAGTACAGTACCTTGAGGTAGTTTTCCGTCGCCGCCATCTTGAACTTAAGTCACAATAAGTTGACTGACTACCACGAACGAATAGGTAGGATAGTGGAACAGATTGCAAAATTAATTGCATGGAAATGCATGAATTCATGTATGTATTCAATGTATTGTATACAATGCAACAGCTAGAACCCACACATTTACACAGAATTAATTTTCACTATCCTACCTATTCGTTCGTGGTCGTCAGTCGACTTATGACTTAAGTTCAAGATGGCGGCAACGGAAAACTACCTCAAGGTACTGTCTGTAACAGTCTTTTTTAATAAACTACCTGTGCATTTTCAAAGTTCTCAGTGCATCGTTTTAAATGTCAGGGCTCTCGAATTCTACCAATGAAGTGTGGACCTACTTTGAGCTTGTTAATGGTGTAAAAATAGCGATTCCTTTGCATGTCAACGCTATGCCCCATTCACTAGCATTGTAAGCTTGTTGGGAGCATCGGCTTATAAATATTTTATTTTGGAATGCTGGGGGTGTACGGAGGTTTGATATTCGAAGTTCGTACTCGTTATCATGTTTCAATACACCCCAAGTTAATTTCACACCAGAGTTCTCCTTTAAAGTAGTCAATGTACAGCTTATATAGCAGTGTAGATTTATTGTCCTCTGAAAATAACTCGACATACAGCCATTAATGTCTAAACAGCTGACAACAAAAGTGAGTACACCTCACAGTGAACATGTCCTAATTGTGCCCAAACTGTCGATATTTTGTGTGAGCACCATTATTGTGCACTGCCTTAACATTTACCAGAGATGCACAGGTTTCTACTGGAATCCTCTCCCACTCCTTCATGATGACATCACAGAGCTGGTGGATGTTGGACACCTTGCTCTCCTCCACCTTCTGTTTAAGGATGCGCCACAGGTGCTCAAATGGGTTTAGGTATTTGACCAATCCATCACCTTTATCTTCAGCTTTCTTAACTACCTTGAGTTGTCATCTTGGAGGTGTGTTTAGGGTCATTAATGCATGCAGCCCAGTTTCTGAAGAGAGGGGATCATGCTCTGCTTGAAATTCATGTTTCCCTCTATGAACCACAGCTCCCCAGTGCCAGTAGCACTCCTACAGCCCTAGACCATGATGCTACCACCACCATGCTTGACTTTAGGCAAGGGACAGTTTATGCCAAATTATGGCTTGCTCAGAACTTTGAACTTTCTATTTTAGTATTTAAAGGCATCTGGCATTGAAGAACAGTCCTTGAAAATTTAATGCATCTTGCATGAATAGTTTAAAAGTAATGACTTATGGAAGTTAGGTCTGTTTTCTGTAGCACGCGTTTTAACAGTGAAATTGGGGCCACGCCCCCTTTTTAAAGCCCCCATATCTCAGAAACTAATGAAGGTACAAGCCTAAAATTCTGTACACTATTTATTGGGCACACTGGCAATATTTCCAGAAAGTATGAAGCAAATCTGAGATGGTCAGTGGCGAGGCCTCTGGTGATTTCACATGGGTTGACCTGATAATATTCATGATAGAAAATAAATCAAGCATTAAGCAATGACAGATTTGGAAACTTAAATGAGCGTATGCATGTACAATTTTCACACCCCAACCAGCGAGTGTCTGATATGCCTACTCTGGGCCTGAGTGAGCAAGAAGACACTTTGAGGATCAAAGAGCTGACATTTAAGGAGATGGCAAATTCTGATCGGTACTTCAATAGACCTGGTGTCACAGACACATTAGCCTACATTCATGTGTCTTTTTTTTTTTGGCTGTTGTATCTTCCAGCATTTTTAGGAGATTGACGTTTTTCTGTAGTCTTGCTGGCCTCAGCTGCAGTATTTGCACCATCACTTGGTTCTTTAAAAAACTGGCCGAGGGATATCTGCTTTAACATTTGAGTCGTATATCAATGTGTGGCTGTAGGCTTTTGCCCTCATGCAAACTTTATAGTCACATGAGCAAACACTTACTGTCGTGAAAGTAGAAGCAAAACTGAATTTTTGCAGAATACAAAGTTTATATTTAAGTAGTCTTGGCAAATATCAGCACGCCAAAACTGTGTCCGCATGGACTTACAGTTGTGGTCAGCAGTTTACATACAGTGACCTGGTTATCTTGGATGCGTTGTGGCAATATTTGGGCTTTCAGGAATTTCTTTGAACTCTTTTTCTGTGCCAGAATGTACAGCATACATCTTTAATTTAAAAAATAAAAAATAAATGAATTAAAAAAAATAAAAACAAAAAAACTAGAATTTAGTGCACAAGTTTTAATTTTATTTGGGATTTCTGAAATCAGCAGAGGGTCAAAATTATACATACAGGGTCAAAAATATAAATACAGCACACCTAATATAAATACAGCACACCCCTGCCCCCTCATTAACACACTGAACTCAGGGACTGTACATTTCACTTTACCTCACTCATTTGCACACCCTCACCTTAACAGCCATTAGTTTATTGTTTATACTGCTTATCTCATGTTTACCTACTATACCTCAAGTGCCCTTGACTGTTTATTTGCACCAATTTACATGTGTGCGTGAGTGAGTGACAGAGTGTTTAGTCTATGTCTAGTTCTTATCTTGTGTTTATACTGTTTATATTGTTTGTTTATGGGTGTTTAGTCTATGTCTATTTCTTATCTCGAGTGTTTATACTGTTTATATTGGGGTTTTTTTTCAATTTTTTTCATTTATTTATTATTTTTTTTATTTATTGCATTGCCTGTTTGCACCGTGGGTCAGAGGACTGAAATTTCATCTGTGCTGTATGTTGAGCATGTATAGCATATTTGACAATAAAGTTGACCTTTACCTTACCTTTAGTTCAGTCTGCTTCACATTAAAGTATGAAGTCATATTCAATTTCCAATAAAACAAACAATGAACTCAGGGAGATAATAATGTGAACAAAAATTATCGGAAGATTCAGTGCAGATATTAACAAAAGGATAAAATTGATAAAAGACAAATATCCATAAACAGCAAATGTTAACATTTTAAATATGTCTTGAGGAGGTTGTATAAAAATAAATGCTATATCCCTGTGCACTGCAAAAAAAAGGCATGTTAAGAAGTGAAAATATCTTGAATATAGTTTAATGTATAGAGTATTTATTATTATATTTCAGTTAACCACATTAAACCTGTTTCTTGACATTTTTTCTTACCAATTTCAAGCTTCAAGCTATTTGCAGGGTTTTTTTTATTTTTATTTTTAATTTTAGGTATTTATTTCAAGAATCAAAATGGTCTGCCAATAGAATCAGAAAATTCAAAGCTTGACATGTGAAAGCACCTAAAAGCATGTGCATGTATTAAAGATAGTTTCACTTTCTGAGATGTTTTTTTTTTTGCAGCGAAGTGCACCAGTTATTAAAGTTAGATTTAGATGCAAATTCCTTCTGGTGTGATTGTTTGAGAGGTCCTCATGAAGTCCTCATTGTCCAGTGAACATAAAATCTGAGGAAATTAATGTAAAAGGATTGTTAAGATATACAGGATACTCTGAGATATAACAGATTAGTTAATAAATGCAATATGATAATATGAGAGAAAAGTGCAGGACAGATATTTTTGAAATAAATTGCACTACATCATGTTGTTCATTAGTGATACTTATTTTGATTGTATAACATCATCACTAACCAAACATGAAAGATAGCAGAACAGTATAATTTACTAAAAGGTTAAAAGGTTAAATCACTGTTCAAGCACTTTTCTTAATTGAGTTTCTTTAGGTGCTGAAGTTTCCTGATGTACAAAAATATACAAATAAATTGCTGTAAGACCAACTTTGATTATTCATTTGAATGTAGATCATATTGTTCTCTCACAATGTTGTACCTCTGCTTTCTAGTCAAATAATAATAACTAGCACTAATTTTCTCTGATGCTAGTAGTGTAATGAGTACTACTACTACTGATGATGATGAAGATGATGTGCAATTAGCAATCGATAGGCCCAAGCACAAAAGCCAGTTTCATGAGCAAGTGCACGCAGATGTTTTTGTCACTGAACATACTGTATATGTTACCTTTAAGCCACATCATATGATGTACAATGACGTCCAGAAGGTGTACATACCCTTCTACTACTATGGCTTCCCTGACTCCCATGGAGGTCTCTCATGCTCGCCTACAATGTTCAGAGAGAGAGAGGAGACGCAGAGAGGGTCTATGTTTCTACTGTGGTGAGTCCGGCCATCTGATAGCAAAATGCCCAGTTTGCTCACCTCGCACAAAGAAAGAGTGTCAGATCCGTCAAGAAACCAGTCAACCTAGCCCAGCAAGTCCTGAAGTAGTTCATAAGTCACATTCTCTAAAGGTGCCTGTTCTGTTAAAACTGGCAGACTTGACCCATGTTTTCTCTGCCTTCATAGGCTCAGGGGCAGAGGGGAATTTCATCAGTAGCACACTCATCCAGAAATACCATTTGTCCACAGAAGACCTCCAGAGACCAATCAACCTGAAGGCCATAAATGGGGGCTCCATTAGTGACAGGCTCATAAGCACATGCACATCACTCCTCGAAATTCAGGTGGGAGCCAGCTTCAGCTGGTTTCTTTTTCATGGAGAAGGAGGAGGTCTTTGCCCCTGCATAGACTATCAAGGCTTGAACCAAATCACAGTAAAATATCCTTACCTGCTTGCCATGGTGCCATCAGGCTTAGAACAGCTTAGATCAGCTAAGAATTTCTCAAAGCTGAATCTCCAAAGCACAGACAACTTGGTCAGGATTCGAGAAGGCAATGAATGGAAGACAGCCATGGAAGATGAATGGAAGAATTAATCACATCTTCCGCTACTATGGCATTCCTGAAGACATCATCAGTGATTGGAGTCCCCAGTGTATCTCCAGGTTATGGACTAAGTTCATGGACAGGCTAAGGGTATCGGTGAGCCTAACCTCAGGATACCACCCACAGTCAGGTGGAATGTGCCAACTAAGAGAGAGGCTGCTTCTTCAGAATTTTTTTGTATGAGGAACAAGAAGGACTGGGCATGATTCATTTCCTGGGCAGAATATGCACAAAACTCCCTGAAACATTTCACTTCTCAGTTAACCCCATTTCAGTGTATCCTTGGCTATCAACCACCACTTTTTTTCCCTGGGATGATGCACCAACTCAGTTCCTGGCAGTGGATTCATTGTTCAATAGGAGTGAGCAAGTATGGGAGGTGGTCCACCAGAGACTAGAGCAAGTCAACGAGAAGTACAAGCAGTATACAGACAAACCTAGAGCCGAGACCCCAGAATATACTCCAGGGGACTGAGTGTGGGTGTCCACAAAAGACTTAAGAGAGCCCAATACCTGCCGGAAACTTCAAGCCTGATACATAGGTCCATACAAGGTGATTCTCTAGGTCAACAAGGTCTCATACAAGTTAGAACTCCCACCTCACTGCAAAATGGCTCCCATTTTTCACATCATGCTTAAAGTCTACCATCCAAGGTCCTCTAGCCACAAACACACTCACCAAAGAATCTTCTTCCCTAGATCTAGAAGGTGATCCCATGTATCTAAAATCTAAATTGTGTGAAGAATGGCTTGGCGAGGGTTCAGGCATTTGGCTGTCTTCAAATACTCTGCTTGTGGTCTGTAATGATGGTAAATAGGTGTTCAGTGCCCTAAAACCAGTGCCTCCATTCATCTAATGGCAGTTTGATGGCTAGGAGTTCTCAGTTCCCAATGTCATAATTCTGTTCTGTTGGGGTGAGTTTCTTAGAATAGAAAGCGATGAGGTGCAATTTCGTTTTTTTCCCTAATCACTGTGAAAAGACCTCTCCTACTCCTGTCTCTGAAGCGTCAACCTCTACAATAAATGGCTTAGTAAGGTCTGGATGCTGAAGGATTGGGACCATTTTGAAGGCAGACTTGAGCCGGTTGAAGGCTTCCTTGACTGCTGAGTTCCGCTGGAGGCGGTGCGGTCCTTTCTTTAGCAGGGTCATGAGCGGAGCAGCAATCATGTTGAACATATCTGTGAAGATTCTCAGTCATCCAGGTACATAGTAAACTGTGGTTGGTAGAAGAGAGCAACTGGACTTGCTTGAAGATTCTTGAA
>JAODVO010000014.1:8190693-8201134 GCA_025400055.1 Notarius lentiginosus
ACTAAACAGATATGTTTTCAGCCTAGACTTAAATGCTGAGACTGTGTCTGATTCCCGAACACTACTTGGAAGGCTGTATGCCAAGCTGGACCAGCCTTTGCTCTCCTTCCAGATGAAGAACGTACTGCAGAATCCAGTGTAAACTGTCCAAGAAGAAATCCACTAACAGGGTCTGGATGTCTGCTAGCAGGTTTGGCTGTGGGTCCACGCATGCCAGCTTGTGCCAGAGGTATGATGCTGCTAGGTTGTTTATGGCCAGCGTTTGCCCCCTGTAGGACATTTTTGGGACCAGCTGCTTCTACTTGTTTAGTCTATCCTTGACCTTTTTTACAACGCCTTCCCAATTTTTATTAAAAAAATCAGGGCTACCCAGGTGGATACCCAAGTATTTAAAACCACCCTTTGTCCATACTAGACCACCTGGTAGTGTCGGCTGCCCTCCTCTCCAATCCCCAACTAAAATGGTTTCACTTTGGCCCAATTCACTTTAGCAGATGATAAAATCACAAAGTTCTTTAAAAATATCAATTAAAGCATTCACATCTGTCTGCATGCCTACCATCACAACCAGGTCATCTGCATCTGCTGAAAGATCGAGAGAAGCATTTGAATTAGGTATATTAAAACCAGAAAGTGAATTTCTCAGTTTACATAAAAGAGGTTCAATTGCCAGAGTGTTCAACATACCTGACAGAGAACAGCTTTGTCTAATGCCACTGTTAACATTAAAAGGGGCACCATTCACCTTCAGTACACTTTCAGTTTCACTGTACAAAATCCTGATCATGGCTATAAAATTTGGGTTGAACCCAAAGGTTTCCAGCACCTTCTACAAGTATTCATGTTCAACCTGATCAAAAGCCTTTTCCTGGTCTGGAAAAATGAGACAAGTCTTTAAGCCCAATAGCCTGGAGACATCCAAAACATTATGAATTAAGTCTACTTTATCAAATATTTACCGGCCAGACAGACAGTACATTTGGTAATGATGAATGATCTGCTCCATTACCTTCATCAGTCTTGAGGCTAATGCTTTTGAAAGTAGCTTACAGTCAGTGCACAATAGTGAACCCAGGCACCAATTCTTCAGGTATGTAAGGTCACCCTTTTTTGGCAGTAGGGTCAGGACAGCCCTCCTGCAGCTCAACAGGAGAATGCCTCTCTTCATGCTATCCTGTAACACTTCTAGTGCATCCTGCCCTATTGCTGCCAAGAAGGTCTTGTGGAGTTCTGCAGGGAGGCTGTCAATGCCTGGCACTTGGCCATTCTCCACACTTTGGAGAGTTTCTTGGAGCTCTCCCAATGTCAGGATTTTGCCCATTTCCTCTGCGGCCTGCACTGAGAGCTTTGGCAGATCATAAGGATGCTCTCCTCCACCACCTGTACGCCTGCCTGCTCATTGCTGTAAAGCTTCAAGTAGAAGCTGACGGTCTGCTTGCAAATTTCAGCGGGTTCTGATATGAGATTCCCAATTCTGTTCGCACAGCATGTATGAACCTTTTCTGTCCATTCTTTTGCTTAAGACCAAAGTCTTGCTTGAGACCGAAGCTTGAGAGTTTGTTGATGGTGTAGTGGCTGGCTGCTTTATGTCCCAGGGCACCCTCATGCCTGTGTTACCTTCTGGCTCTCCCCTTCTAATTATGCTGTCATAGTTAGTTTTGCCGGAGTCCCTGCTTGTACTCAGTACAAAATGTATACTGTTCTTACTTCATCAGGTGACATTTGGGTATACCTAACAACCTGTGTTATCTCTCTCTTGCTCCCCCCCAACTCTGTCTGTCCCTCTGAGTTACATTTCAATCCTGAGATCGAGATGCTGATTTCTTCTGCTCCTTAGACCTGCCTGATCCATCCTGATGCCCTATGTCTGGTTGGAGTCTCATCACATTGCTCCTGTGGAGGACAGCCCATATGGACAGTCAAAAGTTGCACTTGGAAGATGTTGCTGGACACTTACACTAATGCTTTGATGGCTGAGGACTACAGTTGACTTGCTAACTTCAGGACTGCAGTTGTCATGAACAGTTTTGCACTTAAGTTTCTATCAATAAAGAGTTTATAACTTCAACAAAACAGACTTAATGTTAAAAAATATTAAAATGTTATAATCATGCTATCTGTTATCACCCAAATGAGAATGGGTTCCCTTTTGAGTCTGGTTCCTCTCGAGGTTTCTTCCTCATGTCATCTGAAGGAGTTTTTCCTTGCCACCATCGCCACAGGCTTGCTCAGTGGGGATAAATTAGGGATAAAATTAGTTCATGTTTAAAGCCTTTAATTTTCTGTAAAGCTGCTTTGCAACAATGTCAATTGTTAAAAGTGCTATACAAATAAACTTGACTCTTAGACTTCCAGACTTGCAGGCCACAAGTGGTTAGATTTGGCACCACTGTCTCCAACACGTTCATCCTTAACATTGGAGCCCCTCAGGGATGCATCCTGAGCCCACTGCTGTACTCACTGTACATGCACAACTGCAAGACCAAGCACAGCTCCAACACCATCATGAAATTCGCAAATGACACTATCATGGCTTGATCTTGAATGAGGATGAGTCTGCTTACTTTGATGAGGTGGAAACACCATCCTGCTGGTGTCAGTCAAACAACTTCGAGCTTAACATCTCCAAAACCAAAGAAATGATCATGGATTTCAGGTGGAAGAGACAGAAAAACAATACCCTGCTCAGGATCCTTGGGACACCAGTGGACAGAGTCAGCAGCTATAGGTATCTTGGAGTACATATCTTTGAGGACCTAACCTGGACTCATCACACTTCCATCCTGGTGCTGAAGGTGAGACAATGCCTATACTATCTCAGGAGACTGAGGAAATTTAAGATCTCTCCCACTGTTCTAAAAACTTTCTATACTGTCACCACTGAGTCAGTGCTTACAGGCTTCATCACCACTTGGTTTGGCAACTGCAGCTCACAAGACCACAAACCACTTTAAAGAGTGGTATGATGTGCTGAATATCTCACAAAAACTTCACTACCATGCCTACACAAACAACTACACAAACCGGTGCAAGTCCAGGGCAAAGCAGATTATCACAAACACCTTCCACCCACACAATAAACTTTTCCAGTGACTACATTCAGGCAAATGCCTCCATAGCCATATGGCCAGGACTGAGAGGCTGAGGAGGAGTTATTTCCTATAGGCCATCAGGATACTGAATGAGGCCTGAGCATCATCTCTGTCACTTTACTACGTCTGCACTTTAAAATTTACAGCTAAGAATAATAATTTGCCTATGTTTGTCTATGTGTGTATACAACTTTTTTGTTGATATTTTTAGAGGTTTATGCACAGTACTGTGCAGAGCTGTTTTGCTACACACAACATTTCCCTACCACTGTGCATATGATTGTGCATGTGACAAATAAAGTTATCTATCTATCTATCTATCTATCTATCTATCTATCTATCTATCTATCTATCTATCTATCTATCTGCATCTGGAAACTGGTTGGGGCCCCAGAAAGCCCAAATGGTAGCACAGTGAAGTGGAATAAGTCCCATGGAGTCTGAAAGGCCATCAGCTCTCTGGACCGCTCAGTCAGTGGGACCTTCCAGTAACCTTTACAGAGATCAAATGTGGTCAAGAATTTCACCTTTCCCAGTCATTCAAACAAGTCATCAATTCTTGGTGTTGGATAGGAGTCAAACTGAGAAACTGAATTCAGGTACGTAAAATCAATACAAAATCTTTTGCTGCCATCCTTTTTTGGCACAAGGACTACTGGGTGACACCACTCGCTTTTTGAAGGCTATATGATACCCTGGGATAGCATCAGATCCACCTCCTTCAGTGCAGTCAGCAGGCACTCAGGGATCCTATAACTAAGTCGTCTCACAGAAGCACCTTCTTTAAGGACAATATCATATTCAACAAGCTCAGTCCTCCTAGGAGTCTCCTGGAATGCTTCAAGACTACAGGTTGACCTCACCTAGAGCCTTTGGAGAGGTGGCTGAGGTCAAAGTCCATCAGAACACCAGCAGGAGATATTACTCATCCACTTCCTCTTCCAGTACACTTTTGACAAGCATTACTTCTGTTTTTCTTTTAGGTCACTGCACCCATTCCTTCAGGAAGTTTACATGCAGCTCCTAGTGGAGCATGATTGACCTGGGGTTGATAGCCAGTATGTAGTAGGCCCAAGTTTCTTCTGAATCTCAAATGGTCTTTGCCACTTTGCCAACAACTTGTTGTCATCGCTGGGGAGAAGCACTAACAGCTTCTGTCCCAGGCTGAAGCATTTTTGGTGGGCTGACTGATCATATCAGGACTTCTAGTGTTGCTGGGCCTCTGCCATGTGTGACTGGCCAAGCTCGCTCATTCTCTCCAACTGGTCTCTCATCTGCACAAAATAAGATACAACATTAACAGAATCCCCTCTCCCCTGGTCTCCCTCCCAAATCTCCCTCAGCAAAGAAAAAGGCCCTCGGACTTTATGCCCATAGAGAAGGTCAAGGGGAGAGAAACCCTTGGAGGCTTGGGGTACTTCTCTATATGCAAACAGGAGACACAGCAGCCAGAAATCCCAGTCTGTACCACTGTTGTTCACAAACTTCCACAGAATCTCCTTCATCATCTCATTGAAGCATTCTATCAGCCCATCAGTTTGGGGGTGGTAAGGCGTGGTTCTCAGGTTCCTAATGCCAAGCAACTGGTAGACTTGCTTCAGCAGAGTTAACAAAGTTAGTTCCATGGTCAGTCAGTTTTTCATGGAGACCCTTTATGGGAATAACAGCAAAAACAAAATGAAATAAACTGAAGAAAAATAATTCTGTATCTGTCACTGGATGATCCCACTTCTGACACCAATTGTCACGGACCAAACAGCAAGGCAAGAGGACATAAGATTTTTTGGTTCAAAAGGCAGGGTTTTATTTACCTAAAAATGTTTTTAAAAAAGTTTGCAAAGACCAAAATTAATAATAGCTAGGCCTATAAAAGAAGTCAACAAAATATAACTTGAATTGAGACACAGACATCTGACATGACATTAACTGAACAAAACTGACCTGACACAATGAAACAAAAGGGAACATATATAGTGGCTTGGCCAAACCAAATAATATAGAAGTGGTAAACAAATATGTACACTGACTATAAATAGATACAAAACAAACTAGAGCCAAAATCCCCCTCAGGCACATGGTGAGATGTGTGGTATGACTTCATGAGCAGGCTCCAAGGTTTAGGTCTCTTCAGCCCTCAGCCACGCCTTGTGCCCAACCAGGAAGGGATCACCCCCAATGCTCAAAGTAACACCAAGAAAACTTTAACAAAGAAATACATGATTAGTGACAAACATAGCTTTCTCAACCCTACAGTGTTAAAATGTGTGCACTCCATATAAAACAATGTAAGGTTAAAGCAAATAACCTATAAATCAAACAAACTGTGTTGTGTCAGTTATTTGAGTATGATCATATAGATGACTGTAAATGAGAGACTGTGCAGCAAACTAATAAGGTGCAAAGGTAGGATGTGGGATGATATCACTCTCAGTAATGGTGTTGAGAGTGCCAGCTTGAAACAGACTTCAAGCATGGCTTCTCAGAACTACAACACCAAAGAACCACAGCACCCTCTAGCACCTGTCTATTCATTACACCTGTCACTTATTTCCTGGTTCATCAGCCCTTGCTACTTAAATACCTCTCTCACTCTCTGCAAAGTATTGTTCAGTGTTCATTCCTGTTGAAGAAGGGTCCCAAGCGCCTCCACTGGACACCCACAGCCAAAGAAGCCTTCAATAGACTCAAGACTGCCTTCACTACAGCCCTGATCCTTCAACATCCTGACCCTACCCAACCATTCATGGTCGAGGTGGACGCCTCTGAGACCAGTGTAGGAGGAGTCTTCTCACAATGATTTGGCAAAAAGCCCAAGCTCCATCCAATTGCATTCTTCTCAAAGAAACTCACCTTGGCTGAAACATTGGGAACAGAGAACTACTAGCTTGCTCTGGAGGAATGGCGGCACTGGTTGGAGGGAGCCACACACCCCTTCGTCATACTTACAGTCCATAAGAACCTGGAATATCTCAAAAAGGCTAAGAGACTTAATTCATGCCAAGCCCGATGGGTATTGTTTTTCACACACTTCCACTTCACGATATCCTATCGTCTAAGCACCAAGAACACTAAGGCAGATGCCCTGTCACAGATCTTCAGCCCATCTCCTCACAACCCTGAACCTCACCCCATCCTTACACCAGAATGCTTCATCCAGGCAATTACTTGGGACCTAGACAAGGAGATTAGGGATTCACAACCGCAAACTCCTCCAGTGAGCTGCCCACCTGGCCACCATCTCCGAGGTAAACTCATTACATGGGCACATGCATCTCCTGCCACTGGTCACCCAAGCAGCCATTGAACACACCAACTGCTAAGGAACAAGTACTAGTGGGAGAATATGCTGACTGAGATAATCTATTTCATCTCATTGTGCACTGAGTGCACACAAGCCAACGTATCTTGAACCCCTCCCAATGGTAAGCTATGCCCCCTCCCGGTACCTCAGAGACCCTGGTCCCACCTGGCCATCGACTTCATCACTGGTCTACCACCATCCCAAGGCAACACCACCATCATGGTCACCATTGACAGGTTTTCCAAGGCACTGAGACTCATCCCATTACCGGGCATTCCCACAGCCTTCCAGACCACCACATTGTTATTCTAGTATGTATTCAGATACTTTGGCATCCCAGAGGGCATAATCAGTGACCATGGTCCTCAGTTCATCTCGCAACTATGGGCCTGTTTCATGGAGCAGTTAGGAGTCTCAGTGAGCCTCACGTCCGGATATCATCCCCAGTCTAACGGCCAGGTAGAGAAGGCTAACCAGGAGATAGGATGTTTCTTCAGAATTTTTTGCATGCAAAACCAGGGGGACTGGGCTCAATTCAGTCTGTGGGCTAAGTATGCACAGAACTCTTTGAAACACTAACACCCTTTCAGTGCATGCTTGGCTACCAACCCCCCCATTCCCATGGGATGACTCACCAGCATGGGTACAGGCAGTGGAGGAATGGTTCTCTCGCAGCCAGTAGATTTGGGAGGAGGTTCACCAGCTTATCGAATCAGTCAATGCCAAGTATAAGGAATATGCCAACAAGCACAGGAGCAGCAACCCTGAATTTTCTCCAGGTGACTGGGTATGGGCTTCAACTAGAGACCTCAAGGAACCCAGTACATGCAAGAAGCTACAGGCACGCTACATCGGACCTTGCAAGGTGCTCTGGTGCATCTATGAGGTTTCCTACAGGCTTGTGGTCCCACTTCACAGCCACTTAGCACCCATGTTTCATGTCTCCTGCCTTAAACCTTCCATCCAAGGTCCTCTGTCTGGGAACATACCCACCCCAGACTGCCTGTAACTATGTCTAGAAGGAGAACCCATCTACCAGGTAAAAAAGATCCTAGACTCTAGATGCAGAAGAGGTCAGCTAGAGTACCTGGTAGATTGGGAGGGCTATGGACCAGAGGAACAAAGCTGGGTGGGGGCCAAGGACATTCTGGACTCTCTCCTAACTCAGGAGTTCCAGAGTCAACACCCCAACAAGGCTGCACCCAGAGGTAGAGGGCGTCCTAGAAAGAATGTAGCTCCTGGAGGGAGCTCCAGGGTTTTTTTTGTCAGTAATGTTGTTGAGAGCACCAGCTCAAAACAAACTTCAAACATGGCTTCTCAGAACTACAACACCCAAGAACCACACCTGTCTATTAATTACACTGGTCACTCATTTCCTGGTTTATCAGTCCTTGCTACTTAAGCACTTCTCCCATGCTCATTCAATGTGAAGTATTGTTCAGTGTTCATTCCTGTCATACCAAGCTTTTACTGTCTGCCTGCGTTATTGTGTTTTCGATCCTCATTCTCGTATCTTTCTTGTCACTCTCTGGTCCTGCCTGCATTGCCCAGTTTACCAAATCAACCGATCCTTGCCTGTCCCTTGACCTCGATTATCATCTAGCATTTTGGCTTTGTTTCCAGTTTGCTTCCCCTGCTCTCCCCTGCACATACATCCATAAGTGCCTGCACCCTGACAATTACCCTGTGTGGCTGTGGCCATCACACTGGGATTGGGGTGAATAGAGGTCACAAGAACCACACCCATGCCTGCCTAAATCTTTTTATCCTCAGATGTATGCTCAGATTCAGAATCAGGAAACTTTATTGATCCTGAAGGAAATTGCTCATATTGCAACTGCACACATAAGTAGAAAAGGCACAATATACAAGAGATAAGATAAAAATTATAGCACTAATATAAAGCTAAGTACAACCCCAATTCCAAAATAGTTGGGACACTGTGTAAATAAAAACAGAATGTGATAATTTGCAAATCATGGAAACCCTATATTTAATTGAAAAAAGGACCAAGACAACATATCAAATGTTGAAACTGATACATTGTATTGTTTTTTGAAAGATGTATGCTCATTTTGAATTTGATGTCAGCAGCACATTTCAAAAAAGTTGGAACAGGGCATGTTTACGACTGTGTTGCATCACCTCTACTTTTACCAACACTGTAAACATTTGGAAACTGAGGAGACCAATTGCTGTAGTTCTGAAACAGAAATGCTATCCCATTTTTTCCTGATATACAATTTCACTTAACAGTTCGGGGTCTCCTTTGTCATATTTTGCACTTCATAAAGCACCAGATGTTTTAAATGGGAGATAAGATAATAAAGATAAAGTATACTTTATTGTCCCCAAAGGGGAAGTTCATCTTGGGCACCATTCACCGCATCACAGACCTGCAGTAGCTCGCACACTACATAAAAACAACACATAAATAGAACATACAAACATATGCTTCACTGCATCATATCAGATAGCATTTCTTGGACTTTAACTGAACTGAAAGTTTGCCATACCAGGTTTGCATAGCAATATCACACTCTCTAAAATCATTTGAAAAATAAAAACAGAAGTTTGCTATTGACGCCATACAGTCTAAGTCTTCTTAAGAAATACATCCTCTGTTGAAGCCTAGTACAAAGACTTTTAACATGAATGTGTCAGGTGAGTGAACAATCAATAAAAATACCCAGATACTTATATGAAGTTACCTGACTGTTGTGTATGAGCACTAGACTAGGTTCACAGATCGATCTTGGGTCAAATACCATTTCTTCTGTTTTATTAATATTAATGACAAGATGGTGAGCATGACACCAGTCTACAAACTGCTTAATTTCAGAATGGTAAGAGGCTACGTCTTGATCTCTATGTAGTAAGCCAAGAATGGCGGTATCGTCAGAAAATTTAACAATGTAGTTTTGTGGGTATTTAACAATGTAGTTTTGTGGGTATTTTGTGGGTATTGGTATAAATAGTGAAAATGACAGGGGAGCTCACACACTACTGTGGAGCCTCTGTGCTGATGAATTTGGGGTCTGAGACTGCTTTATGGACCTTCACATATTGCATCCTGTTAGTTAAAAAAGAATAATACCATTTAACAATAAAAGAGCTTACACCCATCTTTTTCAGTGTCTCCAACAGTAGAAAGGGCTGAATAGTATTAAACACTGAACTAAAATCTATTAAAAGTAAACGTGCATAGGCCTTTGTGTCCTCAAGGTGTTTTAGGACTATGTGGGTGATGTTAATTATAGCATCATCCATACTCCTACCCCATTTGTAGGCAAGATGCCAGGGTTCTAAATCTTACCTCCATTTTTAAAAGAGACACCATATATTTCTCAAAACATTTCATTACAATGGATGTCAGTGCTACAGGCCTAAACTCATTGTTCTCTATGGGACAAGGCTTCTTAGGGCCTGGAGTGATGACGGTCTTTTTCCATAGGGCTGGGACAGTGTGTGAGTCAAGTGATCGCTGAAAGAGAGGACACCAGGCTGGGACAAGCTCCTCCTCACACGTTTTTAAAAGGTGGGCAGAGATCCCATCTGAACCCCTAGCTTTTCTGGTACACAGCTGCTAGAACAGTGACTGTATCCTTAACCAGTCTACTTCATAGTATCCTTAACTGTATCCTTAACTAGTCTACTTCACAATAGACTGTGGCTATTCAGAACTTGAACCGCAACATGGATGACACCATGGAGAAGCTTTCGGCTTTGCAAAGGAAATGGATTGATTCAGAGATCAGAATGGACAAACAGAGTGGTCATGTAAAAGAATGCAACTACTCGCCCCAAGACCAAACAATCCCAATCTTATCTGCTTTCGGCTCCCTCAGACAGCACTTCTCGGCCAAGGCTGTTGCTGGGACAACATCTCCCCCTGATGGTCACTGCTGTGAGACGCTCTCGCATTCCTTCCCCCACTTCCCGTGGTCACCGCTTTTACCCCCAGGGTGACAAGCAGGTGCACGACCAGTACTGTCATGGCTGCAGGAATGGATGGCTGCTTGCTTGCGCTGGGTTACCTCTACCTCCT
>JAODVO010000014.1:8873837-8884247 GCA_025400055.1 Notarius lentiginosus
TGTTTTGACATGGCGAATTATTAACACAAGAGGAAATACTCGTAATTCGCAACTAAAAAGACTGCAGCTACACTGGCTGCTTGAACATGCTTTCTAGTGCGATTGTGTTGCGTTTGTGCAGAACAGCGTCAGTCCTGCGCACCTTAGCACGTGCACCTGAAGGCGTGCCTTGGGCACGCGCCTAACGAGCTCTGGCACACGTGCAGTTAACAAAGAACACCTATCTTTAATCAATGAACTGTGTTTGGGCTATTTATGGACTGCGCCCATGCGAGGACGATGCGAAGTATTACGCCGCGTCTAGGAATGCAAAAAATCCGAAAAATAAATTTCTCCATTCGGAAAACTGGAGATTTTCCAGAGTTTTGTCAAATATCCGGATTTCCGGGTCATTAGCAGAAAAAATCCAGCGGAAATCTAAAAACCCGGAATTCTGGGAAATCCCAGAAAACTTTCATCTCTAAGTATTTAATTGTTTTACCTCATTACTAGCCCTAAATTGCCCCCTGTCTCAACTTTTTTTGGAATGTGTTGCAGGCCTGAAATCCAGGAATGGATGTATATTCACAAATGAAATGAAGTTGACCAGAAAAACATGAAACATCTTGGGTTCATTCTGTCTGCAGTGAAATACAAGTCAAAGTCAATTTAGAAATCACTGCTTTCGTTTTTTAATTGGATTTTCCATACAGTCCCAACTTTTTCTGATTTTGGGTTGTAGTTTTCAGCCTTAATTTTGGCTTTAGAAATACTCAGAGCAAAAGCTGTTAGGATGGACCATCAAAGTCCTCATTTCAGAGCCTAAGTCTGGGTATGCTGTCTCTATATACTTACAAAGAGTGTGTGAGCTCTCACCTTTAAGCACAGATACTTGGTGGCGTCTTGCTCTGCCGTTGTAACTCCTGATGTCATTGGCCTCTGAGTCTTGCAGGTCAACTTTATCATATCCGTACCAGCCCAGCAATTCGTTCATTGTGCTTTCTGCAAAGCTCTGTCTCACACAAACAAACACACAATTGGTAATTGGTAATCTCTGACCATAGTATGGAGATTTAGTGAAATGTATATGCCATCCCATGCTCCATTTGTGGCTCACAAAATTTGACTGAAAAATTATGCAGCCGCAAGAAAAAAAGAGTTCTGAATCAGTCTTTGTTATTTTATTCTAAATGGTCTGACATAAAATCTGGCTAAACACTCAAGAGACCTCTCACTCCCTCACTCACTCTCTCTGTTTGAGATTACAGAGGTGGGTAATTTGATTCAAAGTTAGTTGAAATCTGAGGAGGACACAGAACACCACAGCTGGGTTTGTGGGCTTCCCAGAAATCCCCCACCTTCTTCGCCTCATGTCCCCCACTCCTCCAGTTCCCCTGTTCTCCTTCTCATCTTCTCCATTTTCCCTCAAGGATCCAATTCCATCCCTTTTCCCCCTCTTCCTTCCTTTCCACTCCTCTGGTTGCTTTTAAAGCTCTCACTTCACTCATCTCTCCCTCAGCACTCACAACCAAAACAAACAGTCGCGGGAGAACACTGGTTCACTCTCTGCTTGCTCGCTCTCTTTCTTCTCCCTCGCTCTCTGTGTTACCTGACTCTTCAGCCCTTCTCGTGTTTCACTCCTTCTCTCAAAAACAGCCAATATGCTTGAGAACAGGGGGATTCTCGCAGAATAGCATATCCGTTACGTCCACTACTCTGTCACTCAATCTGCAAACAGGCCTGCCCATAAAACTGCAACTGTGTGTGTGTGTGTGTGTGTGTGTGTCTATAGCTGGGCAGGGATCTTATTTTTTACTGGTTTCCTGAGCTTAAACAGATAAATCATGTGCCTTGGGTATGCAGTCTGACCATTTTGGAGCCTCATTACATCAAAAACCACATCACTTTCTATTTCCCCTGAGATCACACCAAATCCATGCATACTGTTTTACTGTTTTCTCATTAGTAGGAGGTGGGTCTTCTTATTCCTTCTTTTTCCCAGTTCCTCCAGTGTTGCTCTTATTTCTTCTGTACAGCTCAGACAAACATCTGCTTAGTGAGAACGCGCGAGAGAGCCCCATCCCAAAATCTAAAGCAGTTGTGGCCAAAGGCAACAAAACCTACCGTGACCCCCGCATGAGCCCCGGCTGCGCTTACATCAGGATCGTATATAGTTTCACATGTTTGGATTAAAATTAGTTAAGTCGCAACCCTACACCCGCCGCCTCCATGGATATCATGTGCAGTGATCCAAAATCACTCACACAAAGAGACTTGTGCCCGGTTTCCTCCCACATGGACATGAAAACCGCTCATATCTCTCACGTAGATATTTTTCTGTAGAATTTGCAAACATGGGAAGTCACACAATAGTCACTTAGAAAACTTAAACGATACACATGCATCAAAATCCTCAAGATGTACTGTATTGTATCTGTAGGCCTACAAGATTTAGAAAATGCCAAGTAAAATAAAATGGAGAAAGAGGAAAGTAATGCAAAATTGTATTCCATGCC
This sequence comes from Notarius lentiginosus, assembly GCA_025400055.1. Lineage (NCBI taxonomy): Eukaryota > Metazoa > Chordata > Actinopteri > Siluriformes > Ariidae > Notarius > Notarius lentiginosus. The sequence continues at coordinate 8,876,333 of JAODVO010000014.1, forward strand.
CAATAATTCACCACTTCAATAGGCTAACTAATTTCCAGTTTGAAAATACATAAAGTATAAAGTGTTATAACTGACTGCAAAGACTTGCACTTCGACAGCGTCAAATCACCTCTTATTTACTTGTATCCAGATTATAGTGCAGGTGTGGACTTTGATGTGTACCTAATACATTAATGACATTTAGCAGATGCTCTTATCCAGAGCGATGTACAACATACCCAGAGCAGCCTGGGGAGCAGTTGCCTTGCTCAAGGGCACTTCAGCCATTCCTGCTGGTCTAGGGAATCAAACCAGCAACCTTTGGGTCCCAAAGCAGCTTCATTAACCATAAGGCCATGCCTTCCCCCTTTATCTATAATACACTTTATTTAGAACAAGAGTATAGAATAACCATGGGCTTTCGCAACACACAAACACTGCTGTATATACTTTACAAAGGTACACAGTAAAATCCCAGAAAGTATGGATTTAGACACCTATATAACTTTTCATACGTGGTAAGCCAGCCGAACAGGCATGTACACTGTGCAGTGCGTGTGTTGATTCTCTACTCTAGGCGAATACCAACCGCTGGCGCACATCTGGCAAACTGCTGCGCATCACTCCACTTGTATACAGACAGACACATTCCTGCAGTGTGATTAACACTGTACTGAATCAACTGAACGACATGCCTGACCACAAAGTTTAGCTAACTCGACATTAGGGAGAAGAAAATGCTTCCCCCCATATAAAGCGTTGTGTGCTGTTGCAGGCTGCCCCAGGCACCAATCTGGAACCCGCACATCATGAAGGCGACTTGAGGCATCCGAAATCCCTCTCCACCTAAAGGAGACGCGATCACACTCGTACCTTCATCTCTTGGCTGACCTCCCTCTTGACGGGATGAGCGGGCTTCCTGCTGCGCTTGCTTTCCGGCGGTCTTCCTTTTTCCATCTTTGGCATCGTTTTATGAAGGAGAAAAGAAGGAGATAAAGACGCGGCTGCTTGCAAGCATTAACAGTGTGTGCCAGAGTTATGCGCGCTCACGCGGCACAGGACGCGCAACACGGAAAAATGCGCGCAAGCGACAGGGGCGGGGAGGCGGGGCTTATGTTATGTAACCCAACACCTGGAACCCATTCAGTTCCTGCACCCTTCCTCTCTCCAGCTCCCTGAGATGAATTTCAAACCGACTCCAAGGGCCAAGTGATCTAGTATTCGTGCTCAAGTGCCCGAATGACTATCTTAAAAATAATCTTTTTTTGTTGTTGTTGTTGTGACCACCTGCTCTCATTTACTCACGTGAAGCATACATTAGCCTATATGGCCAAAAGTTTGTGGACACCTGACCTTCACATCCATATGTTGTCCTTCATCAAACTGTTGCCACAAAGTCTAAAGCACATAATTGTATATAATGTCTTTGCTGTCGGATTACAATTTCTCTTCACTGGAACTCAAGAGGCCCAAACTTGTTCCAGCATGACAATGCTGCTGTGCACAGTCTGAGCTCCATGAAGACATAGTGTGTTAAGGTTGGTGTAAAAGAACTCAAGTGTTCTGCACTGACCTCAACCCCACTGAATGCCTGGAACACTGATTGAACCCCAGACCTCCTCACTAATGCTCTTGAATCAGAATGATCACAAATCCCCACAGCCACACCCCAAAATCATCCCAAAGGAAAGCCTTCCCAGAAAAGTGGAGCTTATTATAACAACAAAAGAGGGGGCTAATTCTGAAAAGGTATGTTCAACAAGCATGGTGTGATGGTCAGGTGTCCACATACTTTTGGCCATATAGAGTATCATAATGCAGTGCATGTACATGATATAGGTTCGTAATGTAAAGATACAGAAGTTACAGACCAGGAAGCTAAATTGCACTCTTTCTCTCTGAGTGCAAAACTTGTTTTAAACAATCCACAGACTGAGCAGCATGTCCTATTTCAAAGGTGCAATAGCTCAAATTTTGGACCCCTCCATAGCTCTGAGGGTGATATCTGATTGCAGATGGGTTGGAATCAATGCAGCTATGATGGTAGAGAGTGAATAAAAGTAGGCTGGTAATTATCCATCCATCCATCCATCCATCCATCCATCCATTATCTGTAGCTGCTTATCCTGTTCTACAGGGTCACAGGCAAGCTGGATCCTATCCCAGCTGACTATAGGCGAGAGGTGGACAAGTAGGCTGGTAATTAGGATTTGCAAATATACAGTATCTATACAATTCTGTGAAATTATGGGAATTTCATAACCCCCCCCCCCCAACATTAAAGGGAAACTCTGATATTTTTTAATCTGTAAAAAATACTGGAGTTTCCCTTTAAAACATGGTGTCATTAGATGTTCAGTAACATCTCCATGCTATGCTGTTATATGGCCTTTTGTGTAACTTCACAAGGAAAATGACCACAGGTCAGATTAAATCTTAAAACAATAGTAAAACAATATTTATCTTATGATCTTAGGAAAAAAGGTTTTGTTCATTAATTGTTCATTTGATTTGAATTAAGCATTCTCTTTTTCCAAAAATTGATTGTTTTTTTTTTTTTCCAAAAATGGAAAGGGCTTGACAGAAACTTTAAAGGTTCCCTCAGACGCATGACTGAGAGACCTTTAAGAGTTCAACATTTTCTGAAAATATACAGAAAATGAGCAATCCTAGCTTCTCTTGGCATTTTAATGACTGATAAATCTAAAGTGGCTCAGGTCACTGTCTGTGCAGAGTTCCTGCATGTGTATGTTCTCCATGTGTCCTTATGGGTTTCCTCCAGGTTCTCCGGTTTCCTTCCACCTTCCAAAAAGATGCTAATATGTAGATCGGCTAAGATAAATTGCTCCTAGTTGTGAATGAGTATCTGAACGTGTGTGCATCCAGGGTGTATTCCCACCCCGGATTCTCACTCACTCACAGTAAACACTTGATCCTGTTCAGTGAGTGTGTGAAAATTCAGCCTTATCTGTGAGGACTGAACTATCACGACCCAGGCAGCTTCTTTTTTTTTTTTCTTCCCAGGTGTTGGGGGAATGTTTGGTTTGTTGACAGTACATTTAGTTTCCCCAAAAGTCTGGTTTACTTGTTGTAGTGTGTTGTTAACCTAAAAATGGCTTGCCTATAATATTCAGAAACAGAAATGACCTTATACGTTTATGATTCTGTCTTTAAATCTTTGTAAAATCAGAAATAAGTCAGACTTAAATTGATGGACGTGCAGGTGAAAGAAAAGTTGCTACAAGCTGCCATCTTGTGGCTGCATCCTGAATAGACATGGACTCGTTTAAAGCATGTATTAGCCTATTTATATGAATTTCCACGACATGGCATAGTAGGCTATTTTTCATGCTTACATTACAGAGACAATTATTACAATTTAATCCTGTCTTTAGACTTTAATCATGTCCCAGAGTTTTTGGTCAGCATGACAAATTGTGCTAAGAAAGAAATATTTCACCATTTCATCAGCTGCCAAATTGAAGAAACTGAACAAATACAATCACATTTCCATAATCTGTTTTTTCCATAAAATTACAAACACTGTGGAGTTTAATGAGAGCAGGTTGAATTCCAAATGGCACCATAAACAATCCAATAGGGCACTACATAGGGGATGTTATTTCATACCTAATCTAGTGCACCTATGTAGGGAGTGAGGCACTGTTAGGGATTGAGCCCATCATACGTCACAGCGACAGTGAGGTTATAAACCTCGCTTATTTTGTTCAGTCACTTTCGAAGTCCATTAGAAGCAAGTGAACTTCATCACATGATGGCTCACGTTACGGCCTTGCATCTTGGGTTAATCTTTATCCTAACCTGTTTAACAGCACAGGTATGAATTATTATTATTATTATTATTATTATTATTATTATTATTATTATTATTATTATTATTATTATCAGTTAAGTTACACTGGAGATTATGACAACAGGCATTTTATGTATATCTATGGGATAAGTGATGAGAATAAGTGAAAATGAGAATAGTTAGAACTCAGATGAATCAATATTATTTATTAAATTTACTACAAAATTATTAGAGATGATAAGGGGAAGTGTTACAGCTAAATATTCTAAAACAAGCCAGCTTGTTTAAAACAAAAGACTAACAAACTCTATCATTTATTAACTTAAAAAAAATGCCCACAATACTGAGAACCCATCTTAGACCTCCATTCCTGCCCATCAAGACAACATGCAATTGTTTTAGTATTTTAGGGAAAATTCACTGTTCGATGTCACTACATTTTGTCTAATGTGCTCGTCCTTTACACATTATTAAATAAATAATTCACTTCCCCATATCAGTGTCCCAGATGGAGATCAGGTGTCCCCAAAGCCAGCATAGAAACTTGATGCTCCTCTTATCCATTATCTTTTTGCACAAACGTAGACTGCTTGTTGCATTGCTGCGCCATTTTGGGTACTTGATGATACCCAGACATTCACACTAATTTTGCAGCATGCCACTAAGAAGACTTTTTATTATGTTACCATTTAGAAGTGCATAAGACTTGACACATAAATTCAAATTCTCCTTCATCCAGATGGAGTAGAACAGAAAGTGTAGTATAGTTGCTTTTAATGTACCAACTGCTTCTAACACTATTGCAGCAATGCTACTATTCTAAAGATTTGCTCTAGTATTTAGTTCATGATAATCCCTGTTGGAGGATATAATGTACTGTATATGTAATCATATTGTGGCTCATAGGTGCACAATATAGAATGATATTAACAAATTAAAAGTTTCTGGAAAAGCTGCAATTGAAAAACAAAAAAACAAACAACACACACACACATTGAAAAATGCAGTGTAAGTGACACAACATAAGCCTTCAACACAACAGGAACCAAAGTGATTTTCAGAAGCACTGCAATTTAAGTCAGTGCATCAATTATTCGCCGAAACTCAAGGTGTGGCAAGAAATCTGACCCTGTATTTCTCGTTCATGACTGTGCAGCAGCCATCAAGAACATAAACAAGAAATTAGTCTATCACAATAACAACACAAACTTGATCATTTGTTTACAATATACAGTGAATTACTACTACTACTACTACTACTACTACTACAATATAATTATTGCTACATATGAGCATTTTGGGATGCAGGTAAACACTGACAAGACCAAGGCCCTCATCCAACCACCGCCAGGTCAAATGCTTCCAAATACTAATATCATTATTAATGGCTAGCCCCTGGAAGAAGTGGATCACTTCTCATGTCTAGGGAGCATTCTCTCGAAGATCCCCATGTGTGAAAAAGACGTGGAAAACCGGATCAAGGCAGCCCATTCCGCCTTCGGTCGCCTTAGCTGCCGCGTATTTAACAACCATGCGCTGACTACCCGAACCAAGATCATGGTCTTCCGGGCCGTAGTCCTTTCTACCCTTCTATATGCTTGCGAGACTTGGACACTGTACTGCCATGACATCAAATGCCTTGAGCAATTCCAGCAGTACAAACTGAGGCAGATTCTCAAAATTCGGTGGGAAGACCTCATTACCAACACTGAGGTCCTGAACTGAGCCTCACTGATCAGTGTCGAAGCCACCATCATCCACCATCGTCTCCGCTGGGCAGGCCATATCCTATGAATGAACCCTTCCCAACTCCCAAGGATCATGCTCTATGGGGAACTCACCACTGGAACATGACCCCGAGGAGGACCAAAGCGCCGCTACAAAGATCAGCTCAAGCGCACACTGGCCCAAACCAACATTGAACCTTCCTCATGGGAGCAAATTGCCAGGGACAGAAGTGCCTGGAGGTTAGTTGTCCGTGACGGCATCTCAGCTTTCAAGGAGAACAGAAGACAGCATGAGGAGGATAAACGAAGAAGAAGAAAGGAGCGACTGGAACAACCTTGTCCTCCTGCCCTCCCATGCGACTTCTGCCCGCGGCTCTTCCACCACCAGTTGGGTCTCCTAAGTCATATCCGGCACAAACACCAGCCAAGGAGGCCAGATAATTAAATAATATATTATGCGATAAAGGAAAGCCGGAAGGAGATGATGAAATCAATGCTCAGACACGAGCTGGAGCCACCGCCGCCAGATTATTGCTACAATATATTACAATATACTACTGCTACAGTTTTTATTTAAATGATAAACTTGTAGCCTTAATCATTTATTATCATTTAAATAATTCCAGTCACAATGACTATGGACCACTTGGGAGACTAGGAACTATAGTTATACTGTAGCTAGGAAGTAGTTAGGCTAATAGCACTTTTGCTAGCTTTATTTGGCTCATTTATAAGCCAACTAGTTTCCCTCATTAGCATGGTTTGCTTACTCAGGGTTAACACATTTATCACTTTTCAAGCAACAGGGAACGGATTATAATTGCACCTGTATGGCCCAAGTGTACCCAAACTTACCTAAAACACTTAACTGGAAAGTATGTATTGCTGTAGCATTACACTTTCCCTTCACTGGAACTCAAACCTGAAGATATGTTTTGGCAAGATTGGTGTAGAAGAACCCAGGTGTCCTGCAAAGAGCCCTGAACACAACCCCACTGAAAATCTAGAAGAGTGGAGGTTATTATAACAGTAAAGTGGGACTACATCTGGAAAGGGATGTTCAACAAGTATGATTGTGATAGTTAGGTGTCCACAAACCCTTGGCCATATAGTGCATCTAAAATGGTGTTAAAAGAAATAAGTATCTGTGCTAGATAATCATAGCAAAACAAATGTCACAGATTTTAATTTATAATTTCTCTTGAGAGCAGAAACCTTGTTGAAGTGGGAGGTAGCATAGTGGTCTTCCAGGATTCACCCTCTTCACATCACCCTTGATTGGGCATAGAGAAATTACTTGTTTCTTATCCTGATGCTAACTCGAATAACCTGCTGGCAAAAAAAGGAGGAAAAAAAGCTCAGTGGAAATGTTCAACCTCATTTTCATTTGCAGTAAGCTTAGCATGGTCTCAGTGCAGGCAACTGTGGAAAAAAGATGGATTTTAAATTTGATCTTGATTGTAGCCTATGGCAATATGGCAGATTATTGTGGTTATTAATGTTCATCAAGTCAGGTAAACATGTAAGTAAACATGATATCATCAAGTAAACATGATAAGAGATGTTATAGGAAAATAATCAACATTGAGGTGGTGGTGCAGCCTGGTGCAAAATTGAACCAGCACATTGTGAAGTGATATGTCGCACCATGGCATTTAGCCAGTGCTAACAAATTCTGTTTATTAGTTCAATTAATACAAGTTGTGTACATTATTACTAATAAAATATATATAATATAATAATAACATATTTATTAACATAATATTGCATTACCATAAACCTGCAGCCTGAACTGCTTTCAGAGCTGAAATGAGTCAACACTTTCTGACCAGATTTGAGAATTCAACAGTATGATGTAAAAAAACAAAAACAAAGTTTTATTAGGTAAGGAATAAAACACGACTGACTGTGCTGTCAAAGGAAAGTAAACCATGACGAGATAGTGTGGTAAATGGAACAGAAGACCATAACCACCATGAAATAGTTCCTGTCTGTTATTATTACATTATAGCAGCTATAAAAAGTTGATCCCTTGCCATCCTTTCTTTTTTCTCCTTCTAGAAGACAATAAGTCCCCCCCCCAAAAAAAAAATCCTTAGGTTATCATGTTATATGAAGACATTGTCCTGAAAACCTTCCTGAGAATTATTAGGATGAACACAGTATATGATGATGATGATGATGATGATGATAGTTTATTTCAAACATGTAAACAAACAATGAATAAATAAGCAGATGACAAGAAAAGCAAAACAGCATTTGCAGCAAGAACACATAAAAAGCCACTAAATTAGAAAATAAACCTTAAATAATATAGGTAATAATATCAAAATCAAAACAAAAGAAAACAAGACAAAAATACAAACAAGGACGCACTAAGCAGTTATGAGTTTAC
>JAODVO010000014.1:9364397-9377531 GCA_025400055.1 Notarius lentiginosus
GGGGAAACCGGAGCACCTGGAGGAAACCCACGCGGACACGGGGAGAACATGCAAACTCCACACAGAAAGGCCCTCGCTGGCCACGGGGCTCGAACCCAGACCTTCTTGCTGTGAGGCGACAACGCTAACCACTACACGCCGCCCTTCACTAGTTAGTTTAGCTTAGAAATGTGTAGATTTCTTGTACTGAAAACAGGGCTAGCCAAAAGTGTGATGGCCACTAATGTTCAGCCTTATGGATCGGACTCTCAGTCTAGTTCAACTGACGTTTTTGGTTGTGATAATGCTGCTGGTTAGTCTAGCAGTGGTAGCAGTGTTGCTGATAATTTAAACAAGCAATTCCAAAACCAGCCAATTTTAAAAGCTCATCCATGCTGAATAATCGGTGCTAGGGAGACATGTTTCTCTGCTGCATGGTATAAGTCCAGACCCTGGCTTGAATATTCCATCAAAAAAGATGCTTGCTTTTGCTTTCCATGCCAGGTATTTAGTAGTCCTGCATGTCATGATAAAGACATTGTCTTTGTGATAACAGGATTTAGTAACTAGAAAGCAGCATGAGAACACAACCATGGGCTACAATAGCATGCATCAAGCCAGGGACACATACACGCTGTCTCTAATTGGGAAGATTATAAAAGATGTCAGGAAATGGGCATGACTGTTGCCTTGCTCCTAGGTCCTCAACAGGTAGAAAAGGAAAAAAAAAGATACTACCTAAAGAGTATTGGAGAGGTGGTGAAATTTCTTGTAGTGAATGAGTTTCCCTTATGTGGTGATCAGAAAAAGGTGAACAATGAGGTATCCTTTGATGGTCAGGGCTGCTGGCCAGTTTGTTAAATTATTCAAATACACACTTGAAAAGGATAAAACACACACAATTGCCCCCAAAAAAATCTTTCTGGCCCACCTTGTTAGTGAGAGCTGGATCTGGCTCTGCTTTAGAGTTGTGCTAAAATACTTTAGATTTGTGTTAAAAGACTTCTGCGCTAAGTGATTGTAAACCATATTTCTTCTTTTCCCCATAGTCAGTAAGGGCATCACTGATGACGTTTTAACAGTGTGTAAGTGTTAATAGGTGTGTGTAGGGCAGTTAAACTTGGCAGAGCCCATCCCTCTCCAAACTTGATCAATGGACAATTTAGAGCAGCCAGTTAGTTAACTGCATGTCTTTAGACTGTAGGGGAAACCAGAGCACCCAGAGAAAATCCACACAGACATGGGGAGAACGAGCAAACTCCACACAGAAAGGCCTCTCATCAGCCATGAGGTTGGAACCCAGAACTTTCTTGCTGTGAGGTGGCAGTGCTAACCACTGCACCACCATACCATCCAAACCATATTTACTTGTTGAAAAACAACACACATAGGAGAAGTGTGCTTTTTTAAATCCTTAACCTCTCCTGATTCAAGGTACTTTCTACTTTTTCAGAGGAAAAAGTATGAGCTTGAAAAAATTTTAATGTTTAGTATACCTCATATAATATATTTAAGTGGTATTTTATGACAAACAGCATACTTTATTGTGAAGAGTGTTAAATGTATTTTTTGCTTGCCTAGGATCAAATTAAATTATGTTAAACCATTATAGTAAGTGATATTTTATGACAAATAGCATACTTTATTGTTCAGAGTGTTGAATGTATTTTTTTGCTTGCCTAGTATCAAATAAAATGATAAGTTATACCATTATAGCCCTAGTAGATACACTTCAAATAAAGTGGTTCTTAAAAAAGAAAGTGCATAAGTTAGAAAATATGAAAGTGAGTGTGAGCAACAATGAAACAAGCAGAGAAACATTTATGGCAAATGGTAGTGATTGGTAATGAAACATTTTGAGCAAAACTGAAAGTAAGGATTCACTAAATTGAAAACCAAAAAAGTTTTGTTTGTTTGGTTAGTTGTTTTTTTTTTTTTGTATGGCACAAACTTTTCTGGCAATGTGTCAGGACAGATTAAAGCCCAAACTATTACACATATATGCAAACTCCACTGACAGTTTGATTATTCATCATTTTGTCTTTGTGATATCTGTAGTAACAAACTCACATCTGGTTGGCATGCATGTAATTTTAAGGTAATCCCCTTAAAATTACATGCATGCCAACCAGATGTGATATGACCAGATTTTAATATGGTTGATTAGCAAGGCACATAATATATGGGTAAATTAGGGTGTGTTGTTTGCATATGATGTACATTTTCAGTCTTGCAAAAGTATTTCGTGGCAAAAAAAAAAAAAAAAAAACTGTTTGACACTAGATTGTGCCTTTAATGATTAGGTTCCATAAAAATTGTGTCATTGTTGTATCCGTAACATCCACTTGAAATGTACAAGCGCATCATTCTTACCAAGTTAGTTGTACAGATGAGGAAAATAGTTGCAATTTTATTTTGTATATTTCTTCATCCCTTACAAATTAGTTTCTGGTTATACCACTGCCAGCATAACACACAATGTGCTTCTTAATAGTTTTTAGATCTGAGTGTGGCTTACATCAAGTACAGCACACAGACATTGATTTTATCCTGCATTTCAAACTGTGGTCAAGTCAGCTGTGGTGCAAATCAGAGTGCATGTATATACAGTAACTGTCCTTCAAATGGCTACCCTATAGATCCGCTTTGAATTCTGAATAGTATGGAAAATGTTGAGCAGTGGTGTACTACAATATGGGCCATTTCGTTATTATTTTTTATTATTTTTTACAAGTTCATACAGGCCAAATGAAGCAAGGCTGAGAGCCTTGTGTTTCACACATATGCCACAACACTTCCTTCTGATCTAGATACATTTTTGGACTATTAAGTAAGTATGCTTCTGGACAATGAGGTTCTCATTTGCAAACATTGTGCGTTGCATACTACTACCTCTGGTGCTGCCGCCTAGTGTGTTGGAGGAGGTACAACTCATAACAAAATTTGTCTCAACAGTATTTTGTATCACGATATTCAATACAACAAAATTCTGTCTCATGTCAAAAATAGATCTAATGGGTGAGAACTGGTTTCCACACAGCTGAAGCTGATCTCATCAAGTATGATGTCAGATCTCTGATCTTTTTGGTTGTATAGCAGTTTTAAATTTGTTTACATAATATGCCATTCTGTGCCCTCAAATCTATTCTTATTTCCATGCAACTCGATGACGAATGCTATCATGCATAAAGCAAACATCTCAAGTACTTCATCCAGCCTTAAAAAGCTATGACTTTTCATCCACAATTATTTTAATAGTTACTAGCCACAAGTAAGTAGTAAGGTTTGTCAACTGAAACTGCTATGTAATGTTTATGCATGTAATGTACAAAACAGATCATGTAGTGATGTTAGGAAAATGGCACATGTACATTCAGCTCCAGAATTATTGCATGTTCAGGAATGATTGGTTAAAAAAATGTTAAACGTACTATTGGTACCTCAGCATTTACTACCCCCTTTTGCTACCATAACATCAGGAAGAAAACAGTGAGCCCACCATAATAGAGAATCTCTTTAAATCCTCTAGCGTCCTCTCTTGGGGACTCTCCTCTTGAGCTCACTCCACAAATTATCAATGGAATTTAGGTCAGGAAATTGGGATGCCCATTTACAAAAAATTAATTTTGTGGTCATTACAGCAATTTTTGTGGCTTTGATGTATTATTTTAGACCATATTCCTGCTGGAAGAGCCAAGCAGGACCCAGTTGTAGCTTCTTGGCAGAGACAGCTAGATTTTCTTTTAAAATCTCCTTGCATATCATGGAGTCCATGATGCTGTGTATTCTTACAAGGTTCCCAGGGCCTTTGAAGGAAAAACAGTCCCACAAATTCACAGACCTATCACAATACTTTTATGTTATTTTCCATATAACCAACCTTTTTTAACACTAAGCCTTGGGTAGTTACTCTATTTTTAACTCAACTGACCACTGAACCCAGTTCAAGTTGTGATTACTGATTTCAAGGTGTTTACATTTGTGGTGAGATAAAAGAAAGGGTTTCTTCCTGCACATCTTCCAAACAGTTTTCCAAAATGTTTTCAATGTTCTTAGAATAATGCACATCAATAAAAGGTTAAATTTCTGTCATATGTTTAGTTTGCGATTAAGCTAACGAACCACAAACCACAAAAACATACCTTCTTCACCCTTTATCTTTACCAGGGCTGCCAATAATTCTGGAGCTGATGGTTTGCAAGGTGCAATTTGGCCAGAAAACACAGATCAGTTTATCAACACCAATCCTGGGGCCACTGCCCTGCAGAGTTTCATTTCATTCCTTGCTCCAAACACACCAGACCATGCTCACAAGCTGATGACCTCCATAAGTAGGATCAGGCATTTTTCAAGCAGGGGAACCTTAAGAATTGAGGAGAACAAACCTGTCGTTTTATCACGATATGCAACTGGAAGTATCCAAACCATATTGCTTATTTTATATGTTATATACGATCCCATCTGAAAGTAATGGAATGGCAAGTGTTTTTTTTTTTTTGCTATACACTGAAGCCATGTAGGTTTGCGATCAAAAGATGAATATGAGAGGATAGATCTGAATTTCAGCTTTTATTTCCTAATATTTACATCCAGATGTGTTAAACAACTTAGAACATAGCATTTTTTTTTTTTGTTTGAACCTATTAATTTTTCATTTTCAGCTGGGCAAAGTATTCTGTCAGCAATGGTTGGAGATGGATGTATGTGCAGAAGGGGTTTATTACAAAGATGACAATCAGGCAAACAATCCAAAATGGTAGGCATATATCAGAAATGGCAAAACAGGCAATAGCTCGAGCAAGGCACAAACAGATTATCGTAAACAAAGCAGGATCAAAAATGAGGGACAGAAAATCAGGAATCAGGAAACTAGGAGAAACAATCAGGAACCAAGGCTTGGTAAAGTATCTAACAATGCAATACTTTGCAGAGTGAGTGTGCATTTTGAGTCCTTATGTAAGTGTACTAATCGCACCTTAATCCTGTGCAGATGTGTCATTTGCAGCACACATGCGTGAGCCAGTTCGGCTCACACACTGTCCACAGTACACCTGAGAGGCCCCCTGTTGCGTGCGCTAACGCGCACAGGTGTGACAGACAACTCCCCCCCCCAAAAAAAGAGCTCCCTCTGGGAGCTTAAATCCATCTTCCCTTGCTCTGGAGATAAGAGCCTGACATTGGACGCCATGCCATCAGTGCTCCACTCTTATCAGGTAATCGGCCCATCGCTGTGTTCGTCCCATGAGCCACCTAATCATGCAGTTGACCCAGACAGGTTCTGGAGGCTTGGGCTCCTCCAGGTCAGCATAAAAGAAGTTGCACTGTAATGTGAACTCCTTGAGGTGATTTTCCACTCGATCATAGGGCGCCGGGTGGTCTATTCCAAGTCACTGCCAGAAAAACATAGCTGGGGGCTGAGGTATGGAAACTTGGGTATGGCATTGAGGGACGTACTGGTTGACTTCTGCTACATCTGTGTTTTGGCGAACTATTCTGTCATCTGTGCAAAGTGTTCTGTCAGCAATGGTTGGAGACGGATGTATGTGCAGAAGGTGTTTATTACAAAGATGACAATCAGGCAAACAATCCAAAATGGTAGGCATATATCAGAAACGGCAAAGTAAGTGATAGGTTGAGTGAGGTACAAGCAGACTATTGTAGACAAAGCAGGGTCAAAAATGAGGAAACCAGGGATCAGGAAACCAAAAGAAACAATCAGGAACCAAAGCTCAGTAAAGTGTCTAACAGTGCAATACTTCGCAAAGTAAGTGTACATTTATAGTCCTTATGAAGGCGTGCTGATTGCGCCTTAATCCCATGCAGGTGTGTGTCATTCGCGGCACGCATGCATGAGCCAGTTCAGAGCGCGCACTGTCTAGAACACACCCGAGAGTCCTTCTGTCATGTGTGCCAACATGCACCGGTGTGACATTCATGTGATCAAAAATATTGGAATATGCGACTGACAGGTGTTTATTGTTGCCCAGGTGTGCCATTAATTGCATTAATTAAGCAAATAATAGCTCAGAATGTCTACTCTTGGTTTGACCCCTGGGTTTCACCTGTGAAGATTACATTTCTTGTTCAAAAGGATAAACCAACATGAAGACCAGTGAGCTGTCTATCAGAGAAAAGCAAGCAAGTTTGAAACTGAGAAAAGAGAGAAAATCCATCAGAACCATTGCATAACCATTTGGCATAGCCAATACAACACTTTAGAATGTCATGAAAAGCAAAGAAACCATTGGTAAATAAACATTGAACAAATCAGCCAAAGAAAACAACAGCAGTTGATGACAGAAACACTGCGAGAGCTGTTAAGAAAAACCCCAAAACAACAGTCAATGACATCAACACCAACAACCTCTGTAGGGCAAGGGTGAAGGTATCACAAATCACCATTGAAAGAAGACTTTGAGATCAGAAATATAGAGGCAATACCACAAGATGCAAACCACTTAGCAGCAGTAAGAATCAGAAGGCACCTTTGGAATTTGCAAAGACATATAGAGATGAGCCACAAAAGTTCTGGAATGAAGTTTAATCTCTACGAAAGTGATGGAAATGCGAAACTGTAGAGAAAGAAAGGATCTGCCCATGATCCAAAACATACAAGCTGACAGGTCAAGCACAGTGAAGGGAGTGTCATGGCTTGGGCTTGCATAGCTGCTTTTGAAATGGGCTCACTAATCTTTAATGATGTAACTGATGATGGTAGCAGCAGAATGAATTCAGAAGTCTACAGAAACATTCTGTCTGCCAATTTACAGAAAACTGCATCCAATCAAATTGGAGGAAATTCACCATGCAGCAAAACAATGACCCAAAACACACTGCCCACATCACAATGGACTTCATCTGGGGAAAAGGGGGAAGGTTTAAGACTAGCCAATTCAATCACCAGATCTTAACCCAATTCAGCATGTATTTCACCTACTGAAGAGGAGACTGAAGGGAGAAACAACCTAAAACATGTCAGTGGTGATGACAGTGGGTCACCAGCTTGATTCAAGCAAGGGATATGGAACCAAATAATAAGTGTTATTTACTTTAATATAATTTAAGAGTATTTTTTCCAATACATTTGCTCACCTAACAATTGCATGGTCTGCCATCAAAGGTGCCACGTTGTAACACATCGAAATGTATGTATCAGGAAATGAATGCTGGAATTCTGATCTATCATCTAATATCTATATTTTGATCTCAAACTCAAATGTCTTCAGTGTATAGCAAAAGAAGAACATTGGTCTTGCCTTACCTTTCCAATATTTTCATAGGAAACTGCACACAGTCTACAAATTTTAGCTATCTACCACACAGGTTATTGGAGTTTCATTTAAATAATGACTATAACCTCAATGTGCAGAGTTTCAGCTTTAATTTGAAGATATTTACATCCAAATCAGGTGAATGGAGTAAGAGTGACTTATTACATAACCCCCACCCCCAAATTTTTTAAGGGACCAAAAGTAATTGGGCAGTTGTGTTCCATGCCCAGGTGTGTTTGTGTATGTGTGTGTGTTATTCCCTCACTCTTTGACTTACAGGTTAGCAGATAAAAGGTCTAGAGCTGATATCAAGGGTTTCATTTATATTTGTATCTGCTGTTGTTACATTTCATTATGACGTCCAAAGAGCTGTCAGTGAAGCAAATCATTAATCAATTTGAAAAGTCTAAACAAACCCCTCTTGGTAGTCCGTCGGGATCCAAGGAAGATGTAGTCTGTGCATTCAGCAATGAGGCCGCATGTGGCTCTGCAGCCTGAAGCTGGAAGCGCACAGGTGCCCGCATGTGCAAAACAAACCCATCACAGAAACAGCAAACCATTACGTGTGACTCAACCAACTACTGGTACATTCTTAAAAAAAAAAAAGGTGAGCTCAAGAACACCAAAAGGCTACGAATACCACAGGAGACACCTCTGGTGGATGACAGAAAACAAAAAAAAATCTTTCCCTGGTGAAAGGAAAATTGAACAGCACTTCACAGTACAGATGCACAATGACACCAAATCATACTTCAAAAGCAAAGAAGTGGAATATCCTGCAATTAGGTCAAGCATCTGACCTGACCTAATTTCACTTGCTGAAGGCACAATGCCCCATGAAGAAGCAGGAACTTAAGACAGCTGCAGTAAAGGCCTGTCAGAGCATCACCAGACAAGAAACCCAGCATCTGATGATGTCTATGGGTTCCAGACTTCAAGCAGACATTGACTGCAAGGATTTGTGCCCAAGTGTTAAAAATGACAATTTAATTTATGATTGTTAGTTTGTTCAATTATTTTTGATCCCTTATAAATGATGGGACCACATATAAAATAGTGCTGTAATTTTTACACCATTCAATTGATTTGGATATAAGTACCCTTAAATTAAAGCTGAAAGTTTGCACTTTGAGGTCATATTCATACTGGAGTTTAACTTCAATACACTGTGGTAGACAACTAAAATAACTATAACATTGCCCATGTCCTAATATATCGTGCTATATTTATAATTAAAATGTTGTTACATTAAGTCTCAAGCTAATCTTTAAATTATGGAAACTGCATACTTTTGGGGCAGAACATTTACTTTTTGTATATCACTAGATAAAAGAATTGGATAACTGAAAGTTTCTTCAGTAAAACCTTACAAACATCAGTTTGCTCACACAAATCAAATATTGTATACAGAGGAGATAATTTGCAGAAAGATACACATTATACGCATTTAAAATCAAGTTAAAAGTGAGAATTTGAAAGTGAGTTTATACATGTTGGCATACACAAAGCAGACAAATTAGCAATGAGATTCTCCCTAAGAATTTCAGTGAGTGGCTTTCTGACCTCCATGGTGATGTTGCGTGTGGCAGTGGGTGTGCACTCCAACATCTCATCATTGCAGCAGCCAGCACAGCGCATGAGCACCACACAGGATGGAATGAAAATGTGCTCAATGTCATCAGGATACTCCTGATGGACTTCTACCAACATCTCCCGTGGCCGGCACATCGACTTATTGTAGACCTCAGTAAAAGACACAACTGCAGAGGGATATAAAGCCATATTATAAATTCAGTTATGTTACAAAGTCAGTGATAATATTGTCTTTTTGCAAGTAAATATTAATTTGAAAGTCTAGTTTAATTGAGGTTTGTGAGCCACTCTGACTACAAATTATAATACTGCATTGCCTGTGATGTATTTGCTTCGATCCTGTCATGAATGTGGGCTTTAAATTGCAAGTTCTACATTCTTGTTACACTAATGTATTATGTTTCTTCTGTATAAAATAAAAAGTACATTGTAATCTGAATTAGAAGTATAATGTCAGCATATTGTCACCAATATACAGCAGGCAGTGATGTAAACTGTTTTCTTTTGACGTAAGCTGTCCTATTTTTTGGAATGCAGTGACACAAAGAAGTGTCAGTGCTGAATAGCTGATTTCCATTAACAACTTCTTTCCATTACATGGACATAAATCTGAACCCGTTTGATATTCTTCAGTCCTGAATCTACTCTGGACCTGTTTACATGATCGATATAATCTGATAAGTAAAACTGACCCGGGACCCAACATGGACAAAGGCAATCATGTCATTTGAGCAGCTTTGACTCAACGATCATGTTCCATCACATGATCAATGTGCTAATGTGAGTAGTTTTTAGAGTACTGAGAAGATAAACTGGACCACATGTTTCTCCTTGGTTCTCTATAATATCTTAACAAAGGTAGAGATCCTCTAGACACAATCAATAAAATGTGCTTTTCTGTGTTTGTACTGTATAAAAAAGTGTCTAAGAACGAGTGAAGTTTGTATATTTATTTATTTGTCCAGGAGAGGGTGCTCTATTCATGTGCATATACTTGTGCATGTGTAATAAAACTTAGGAAGAATCATTGCTTAAAGAAGAATTATTGTATTTAATTCCTTCAGCACCATTCTTAACTTACCTTCATTTGTATTGCCTCCATTCTCTTTGGGGATATAGGCACTCTGTGGAAAATGAGTTAAAGTAGTCAGAAATTGAACTAAAATTCTTCACTGATATTGCATTAATGGAAAGGAAACAAATTGATGCAAAATAAGGAAAAAACAACCATAAAGTTTAATTTCAAACCACACTATTTTAATACATGATATTTTTTCTCTATGTGGTTATTCCCGTTTCAATTATACTTAGTGGCATACTAAAGATATACTGTTTTGGGATGCCCTATTTATCTAGTAAATTCTGGTTTCTGTCATGAATTTACCACCCTACCTCCAAATTTAGTTGACATAAAAAGGTTTGGCTTTCAGTACTGTCTTGTTGTGCAAATATTACTGCTTGATGCAACCTCTGTCATTCATTGCATGGCAGTTCCGACAGTGACGTAATTTTAGGATTGCTGCCAAAGCAAGGTAAACCAAACCCTCCATCCTCCATGCTCCAATTTATATCTCATTGTATTTGAAGAGACAATAAAGGCATCTTATCTATCCTGTATACACATTAATACAGCTTAGACTGCCTGACAATGTCACTTATCAGTTTTATCTAATATATAATGGCATAAAAATTGTTTCTAACACAATTGAGTCACATGATTTGGCAATGTATAGGATTCTAAACTAGATGTTACACTGGTTTGGAGTCACGTTGTCAAGCAGATGCACTTGTGTAAATCTAACAAAATAACTGCTACTGATAGTTTGCATACTTTGTTTTACATCACCGATGGCTAAACAATGATCTGTCTGCCAAACACTCCTACTTATGGCTTGCTGTCATGTTCCACCATGTTTTGACTTGCAAAGTAGTACAGTTTGCATAAATTTAGAAATACATCTCAAATTGTCAAAATAAACCCATACTTTTTAGGTGTTTCAGAACCAGTAGCCTAAGATATAACAAACTACTACATAGTTACTCATGAACTAGCTGATTATTGTTATTACTCCAACTGATTACTTAATTCTATTAATATTACAGAATTAATATTACTAATTCACCACCATTCCTGTAAACCCCTGATAAACTCTATCACCCTCCAAACATGCTCCAAGTCTTCTAAGTATCATAATTAGCAGATCAATTTTATATTCACACAGCAGAAGTCCCCAGTGTTGAACTGATACCCCCAATGCTGAATACCTACAATCATGAATCAACTGTTACAGTGTTCCATTGTGTCCAGGTGGACTTAAATTCGCTCTGCAGATACTGTATTCGCCACTGGGGATGTTCATGTGGCCAGTGGAACTATTAATCTTGTGTTAAGTCATTTGGTACGTTTTAGCCAAAGTGTGTGCACAAATTTAGCCTATTTCAGTACTTGTTAGAAAGCATTATGCATGGGATTAGTTAGGTGATCAGCTACTAGAAGATCACTGGTAAAACACTGAAAGTTAATCTGGTGTGAGACAGTTGGACGGGACCTGATGAAAGTCTGCCAAAGTTTAAAGCGGCGGAAAACACAGGGCTATGATCAGCTGTCAAAGTGTAGCATAGTGTACATTTTATGCTCTTCTTTAATCTATGATCAAGCTTTATTTCCACTTTATTTCTGCTGGCTGATGAAATTGACTTAATGATTCCTCCATTTATATGGTCTATACTTGTTCAACATGTTACTATAATAGGTTTCAAGTCCTTAAAAGTTTGACTTTGATCCAAAATCCTTGCAGAATTAACAATACCAATATTTAGGTATATTCTTCCTCTGGATAAATGCATAATCGTTTATTATGATTGTTGGGGTTAGTTCAACACTAGGCATTTTTATGTGTTCGTGATTTGGAAGAGAGTCAATGAATGGATGAAAGTCTCCAAACGTAGTGCTCGCTCACCCTGGGTTTAGTTTGAACTGGCACATATCCATAAGCACACTGCGCCTTTAATATTACCAAGGTGGCTCTGACGAGGCCTTCACAAAAATCACACTCTCCCCTTCGGTCGAACACACACACACACAGACAAGCTGGTAGTAATTACAGTCTTCAAGTACTCGATCGTTATCTCTAAGGAAATGCGTGATCAGAATATGCAGACTTCATTTTGATTAGGATAGACTACTATACATTTGGGTAGGTGTAGAAGAGAGCATGGTCAATGACCTCAGTGACAAGGACGTCCTTGTCAAACGCGCGACTGGTGCGATCCCAAACACACGACAAAAGTAAAGTACACACCGTGAGCGCACACACGGAATAAATAAATAAATAAAATAAAAACCCTTACCTTGACAGCTGAGAAATAGAGGAGCGTCACACAAAACAACTGCAACAAGCGCACGGCCAAGTTCATGACTGACATGGCGCAACGCGAAAGTCTGTCTAAAATCCTATCGTACGATAGGCGAACTTGTTTAAAAGCATCAGAGAGAGTCTCAGAAAACAGGGCAGACATGGATGGATCTTCCGAAAGATAGGGTTATCAGGAGAACTAGCCTATAATCAAGCGAAAAGTCTCATTTTGGTCCCACGAGACAAGACACCTGATGGAAAGGACGGAAAGGACGTCGGGTTCAACTGTTGCCGATGATTTTCAAAATATCCAGAAACGTCAGAAGCCACATGCACGACGTGAATCCGCTCACATGGTCCCGACGCACTCTCAGCTGCTTCTGCTCAAACGGCTTTACAATCCACATCAAAGGAGGATAATATTCCCATGACTTAACCTGTCACTCGGCTGTTAATTTGTTTAAACGAGTTATTGACTCTGATGTAACTTTGAGCTCTGGTGGCTCAGTCAGTCATAACCTGGCAGTCCCTCGCGCAGAAGTCGTAAGTGGCCGGTAAAACCGGGTAGGTCTCTAACTTCTGCTGCTGAATAATAACAATAATAATAAAATTAACAAAGAATGAACTTCGGAATCCGCTTCCTGATGGGTTTCCAACCGTTTTTACCACCAATTTTTTTTTCCTTTTTTCTTTCTTGTTCTAAAAAAATCTTTGAGTCGGAGACGTGACACCGCAGCCAAGCTAAAGCGATGCGCTGGAGGGGTTTCAACTGTCGGTCACTTGGGCAGCGCACTGAGGTTGAAACTCCATATGAGCGCATCTGATTGGACTGCACCGCGGTGGGCGTGTCTATGGCACGGCATTTTTCTTTTAGCAGAGCGGCATAAGGCAGTAGTCAAATTAAACGTACACATTTCCACTTAACTTTTGCGAGG
>JAODVO010000014.1:9613121-9626102 GCA_025400055.1 Notarius lentiginosus
GAACTGAAGTCCACGAACAGGATCCTGGCGTACGTCCCTACAGTGTCAAGATGTTGCAGGATGTAGTGCAGTCCCATATTGATCGCATCATCCGCTGACCTGTTTGCCCGGTAGGCAAACTGTAGGGGGTCCAGCAGGGGGTCTGTGATGTCCTTCAGATATGCCAACACCAGTCTCTCGAAGGACTTCATGACTACAGATGTGAGGGCTACAGGCCTGTAGTCATTCAGTCCTGTGATTGTGTTTTTCTTGGGAACCGGGATTATTGTGGAGCGTTAATCCCGTTAACGTTAATTGTTAAGACTTACAATTGCCCAGATGCCAGCCTTACTTAAGATTGCTCTTGCTTGGCGACCGAAGGTGCGTCGTCTGTTATCTGAAGACAGCCTGGTGTGCAGGTCCAGGGAGAAAACAGTTCTGCTCCTTTAACTTTTATGTCAGCTAAAGATCTTAGGTGTCCCATCAGTCATCCGATGATCTGGAAAGAATCTTGTTTGTAGTTCATCGACATTGCGAAAGAGAAAAGGGATCCAGTCGCCTTTTCTCTTTTAAAATACTGCAGTAACTAACCGGTTCAGTTATTACTACAACTATGCGAAGACCAAATACATTGAACTTTGGCTAAAGGTCCGGTATCAATAGTTTGTTCTTTGTTCTTCTTAAGCACAGATGCAACGACATCTCTTTCACACGTGGGGATCCACCACCAGAGAGAAAGAATTTCGATTCCGCCGCAGGTTTTAAAGCACAGTCGTGACGTCACTGTATTTGGTATCCGGTATCATCTCTGTATCCAATACCATTGCAGGAGTCAGAAGAATGGGCAGAGATAGAACATGGCATTGAGTACAGGGATTGTTGTGTTCAATGCTGTAACAGTGGAAGGGGAGAAGATGGGCCATAAAGAGAAGCAGTGAATTGTGGCTATGGAATGGCAGCCCCCCTACAATTTAATCATGTGCTATATTTTTATTTTTTATGATTTAAGAATTTGATTTCCCTACATTTCTCCATATTTGTCTTGAGCGGAGCTTCCCTCTGCTTTTCAATTCAACTTTGCAGTCCCACATCTTCCTAATTAGCAGACCTGTGGTTAAACTATTAATAGTTAAGTGAATTAATTTGCTGGATTCCTATCAGCAAACTGAGTTTGGAGCCAAGCTCTCTTCACTTCCTACTTCTCTGTGCTGAGTGTTTCTTTGCATCACGTGTCTTCTGACAAACGATGGACCTGTGATACCTGATACTAGCATGGTCGAGTGGTTTTCCCTCACCATACTACATTCTACACAGTTACATTCTAGTAACATGTGTACATGAGCTTCCTCCCTCCATTTCCCTGTATCTGTGCCAAGCAGGCTTCCCCCTGTGGGGGCCATGGTACAGAACACAGTAGTGATGTTAAGCTTGATACCAAAGCTCTGAGGCCTGTGTCAAATAAAACAGTGAAGGATATTGAAGGATAGTGATGTACATTATTGAAGCTTGCCTCATTCCATCTAAAGCATGTGATCAATGATATCTGAAGTTTCATTTCTTCTTAAACACATAATTAATGATGTCTGATGCTTGACACTTGATCAATGATAGCGATGTTTTGTTCCATCTTCCATGTGAGTAGTTATTCTCTAAAGCAGGAGAAGCTGTGAATTTAAAAAACTGTCACCAACTTAGCACCCGCACTGTTGAGCAAATATTGCTTCTCAACTAAAATCTGTTGACCAATGGCCCATCTTTCATTGCACAAGCACTCCTTCTCAGTTTACTTCAAAGGTTGCCCAGTCCACAATCCCTTGCACCACTCAACTTTGCACCCACCAGCAACCAGTATATTCATATTCATCATGCACTAAAGACCACTTGAATTTCTGCTTATTTGCATGAATTCTGATACACTACACTCACACAGTCAAAATGAACTGCTTTTTACATATTTGACGACCAGGCATCACCCATGTCCACCATTTAGAAAAGCTTTGAGTAATGAACCATTTTCGCCATACTTGAAAATTAACCTTCACTGTTTTGGAAAGCTTCATTTTGCCATCACTATTCCACAGCTACTTGACTAGCCTGTGGCTATGCTTAAACTTTTTTATTTAATGGTAGTTGATAATCAACAGAGACGTACACTACCTCCACCTAGTGGTGGAAATGTGCCTCTTTATTGATTACCACCATCAAGTGCTATGAAGTGTGGACCAGGATATTAAAAAAAAAAAAAAACAGGATGGGGTTGAAGCTGTGTTTCAATAGAATATTTCCCAGGTTAGTTCCTTGCTTTCTCTGTCAAGTCATTTCTATCATTGCTGCAATTTAGTCATTTTTATTTTCACATCTAAATATGAATGGATCTGTGACTTCATTGTGTTAGGCTGTTTATAGTTAGCCTATTTTGTTAGCCAGATTCCTAAAAACAGACAGCTTTTTTGAGCAGTGCAGTAATTTTCTTTTCTCCACTGAGCCATTTTTACTCTCTCAGCTTTCACATCCACTGCTGTCCAATGAATAGCAGGCCTGTGCTTGCATTCTACTAGGATGATGGGTTTTTTTTCCATCATAAACTGCTCTTTTCATGGTTATAACCCCCACTGTTACTTACACAGTGACACCAATTATCCTGCTTCCAACCCAAGAAAATGCACACTATTTCTGTAGTCATGAAGACATGTCGTAGCTCACAGTGAACCAACAGTTGAACTGCAGTGTTCAACTCTGGCTTCACCAGCATTCAGAAGTGAAATTGATTTAGCCCTTACCAGTTTGCATGTCTAAACAGTCTTGGATAGCCAAGCTAAAAATTAAAGTGATTACAAGTTTTCCTATCTGGTTAGGGAGCAATGTCACATCCTGATCATAGCAACCATCAGATAGATAAATCACCAGGGTGGTACAAGATTAAAAGAAAGCTTTATGCCTTATGCAGGAGCTCTGTAAGTGGACTCACTGACAATCTGCCTCACTGAGTTTGCCTCACTTAACTTACACACCATGGCAGTGCAATGGTGCAGCAGATGCACTGATGAGGCAATGCAAACACCTAAGAGAGTAGCACTTATACCCAGAAGTGGTGCAGCAGATCTGAGAAATTCAGCCAGGCAATGTCAGACTGTTCCTCATGGCCCATTGTATATTTTCAGATGTACAATGGATTCTGCCCTTGCAACACAGCATTCCATAATGGAAAAAGAGAATTATAGTCAAGGCTCCAGAAATGGCCAGAGAGAATTTAATTCACACTGCTGTGCTGCTGCAGATAATGTACGGGCACAATATCACAGATGAACAGGGAGATATGGCACTCCCAGCCAGGCTCTGTGCTCATGGGTTTGGTCCCTTGGAATGGTGGGTAGATTGAGGACTGTCATAGCAGTTCTGGAAATTATCCTGAATGCTAGAACTCTAGCATGAGGAACTTGTGCACTCTCCAGTGGAAATTGCTGTGTACCATGTTGATTCAATCTGATGCACTGCTCAATGACTAATGTACTTGACCTTTTTGCAGGGACCTCGTAATTTAAAGGTTAGCATTGGCCCTTCCAGTGAGAATAGTATGATGATTATATCCAAACAGTTCTGAGTTGGTTCCTTGTGATATTGTTGGTTATCCAGTTGTTAAACACCATTATTTGTAATGAGGAGGGGTGAAATAGAACACTACTTATGTGTAACTGCAGTAGATCTGAAAATATACAATGTACATCTGAAAATATACAGTGGGCCATGAGGAACAGTCTGACATATGTATGGGTCTATGAACACCAGGGTTTCCTGTCACTCAGAAACAGTTCTGACCCAGCAGGATCTTCACGAGAAGGTTTCAAAGACAGATAGTCATTGACAGTATTTTATAGTAAATACTGTATGTATCATATAGTCATCACATGACTTTGTGATAAGGCATGTGTGCACATGCACAAGAATGCAGGTATCCAGGTGTTAAATACTGCACCTGGCATTTATCTTGATGTTCATAAATCCACAGTTACATATAGAATTAGCATTAAGACCTTCAGGTAAAATAACACTATCTTTTTTTTTTCTGAAGGTTTACTTACTATATTTTATTACATTTGTTACATATTGCATTTCTGTTTTATTACAATAATAATTGATAGAATGACAATTAACAAACTTTTTTTAAATTAATTACTGTGAAATGAATGTAATTCTCTTTAATTTAACAGTTTCTACTCCCAGTCTTTTGACTGCTATTTACAGGGGTTTTAATGTTTAATATATTGGGTATGTCTTCTATGTGACACTCCAATTGACTTAGCCTTAAGCAACTATAATCATGGCAATTAGATTGCGTAATTTCATCCCAGGTGCCATGTTCATTAAATGAAACATTTTAATCTCTATAATTATATGTTATGCAATAACATGTTTAATCAACTCTGTATAATGTCTGGAATTTCCATTTAGGCTTAAATACTGTCCACATACAAATATAAGGATGATTTATACTGCAGTTCACCATTAAAAATGATAAAATTCCATTATCCATCGCTATGTCTAATATTAATTACCAGAAGGTACATTCATAAAATATTGACATTTCTGCATTCAATTTGCAGGCAGTCATTTCTCACATTTTAAACCAGGATTAATGTAATCTTGCTTCAGAACATATGTTGAGTATTGATCTTCATCCAAGAAAAATTAAATTAAACTATTGCTTCCAGGCGTGTGAACAAGAAACACAGACAAGAAAATCTTCCATAGTGGGGTCTCCTGGCAATGATGTGCAAGACAAGTGTTAGCTCCCACCTGTCAAAGTGAATATACAGGTGAGATGCTTGCCACAGCATAAAGCCGAAATAGCATGGTCACACCCCAACCCTTTTCAAAAAGGCACAGCATTCTCAATGGCTTCACTTTAAAATGCCATTACCTAGGCGAAGGCAGCATGCTAAAGTGGAAAAAAAAACCTAACATGACCTTTCCTCAAAACCACTGCTTGTTAAATCAACTTTCTAGTCCAAGGCTATTGGGTTCATTTCAATGTCAGGTTTCCCTTTGGCACTTCAAACAAAACATGAAAAAAATAAAACAAAGCAAGCAGAGAATTTTATAAATACATGACTAACACCATTCCAGATGTCCCTAAGGTCCTGGCAGAAGACCACATAGAAGATAGATACTGATAGAGGCAGGAGGCCTTATCTGGGACAAGAAATGATTAGATGTTCACACAGTGAAAAATGCAAAAAATAAAAAGGAAAAACATGAAACAGCTGGCATAAATAAACTCTGGCCCTTAGTATTTAAAAACCATGGTTTGAACCTCAATAGTTTAATTCATAAAGAAACCAAATTGGTTTCTTCCTACAACAACTGTTCAATTCAGCTGCAGTCCATTGCAGTCGGCTGTTATTACTGCTGCTGTGAAGTCTTGGGGAAAAAATGGGTTCTTTAAATGGTTCAGGGTTCTAGTTTCCTAAAGTGGATTTTTTTTCTGAAATGGAAACCCTCACAACAACCAAACACTTTAGTATACTGGATGAAACTTTTTTTAAGAATGACTAAATGTAATCAAATATACATTCGGTCATCATTAGGTCACAAAAGCTATTGATGAATATGTATGGACACTGAACATAAACATTATATTTATATTGCATTATAATGTAATAGTGGCTAGCACTGTCGCTTCACAGCAAGAAGGTTCTGGGTTCAAACCTTGTAGTCGACTGGTGCCTTTCTGTGTGGAGTTTGCATGTTCTCCCCATATGCCTGCATGGGTTTCCTCCGGGTGCTCCAGTTTTCTTCCACAGTCCAAAGACAAAGTCCAAAGAGTAGTAGTTGAAATGACTACTCTAAATTGCCCATAGGTATGAATGAGTGTGAATGGTTGTTCATCTCTGTGTTAGCCAAGTAATAGATTGGCAACTTTCCCAGGGTGTACCCCACCTCTTGCCTGAAGTCAGCTAGGATTAGCTCCAGCTACTCATGTGATTCTGATGGATAAGTGGTGTAGATAATGGATGGTTGGATTGATGTATTATAATATTTTAATACTACAAAAGGGGTTGTTGTTTGTTATCATGAGGCAGTATTGATATGGATCTTATATTAGGATTTGTGCTTTTACCTTTATATTGTGGTTCTACCAGCCACATAAAACTATACTAAGACAATCTGAAGGAAAATTAAATTCAAAGTGTGTGTGTGTGTGGGGGGGGAGTATCGTAAAGGTATTTTGCATAGTTTCAAACATTCTCACACTTTTGAGTTTCTGGCACTGATGAAAGTTCTGCATTCCAATGTTATACAGGAAGTCCAGTATTTATGCTAACCCCATTTCCAGAAAAGTTGAAATATTTTCCGAAATGCAACAAAAACAAAAATCTGTGATTTGTTAATTCACATGAACCTTTATTTAACAGACAAAAGTACAAAGAAAAAATATTTTCAATTGTTTTACTGACCAGCTTAATTGTATTTTGTAAATATATACAAAGTTAGAAACTGTATTATGCAGAAATGCTGCCAATTTCTCTAAGTTGCCTCTGTCCCAAATTAATTTTTTGAGTGTATTGCAGACATCAAATTCTAACTTTGCTTACATTTACAAAATAAAATTAAGTTGGTCAGTAAAATTATTGAAAATCTTTTCTTTTTTACTTTTGTCAATTAAATAAAGGTTCACATGAAATAACAAACCATATTTTTTTTATTGCATTTTGGAAAATATCCTGAATTTTCTGGAAATGAGGTTTGTATTTCCCTTTATTATGACTCTTTTCCTATTGTTTTTTTAACCTTTTTGCAATAGTATTTCTCCTAATTAGCCAAATGCTTCAGCCTGAAGAAGCACTTGATCGACTGCCATCCTCTGTACAGTTATTTCTCAACACCTCCTTGCAGCCCTCAAATAACAACACAGGCTACGTAATCAGGCCGTGGCTTTGACATCCTAGTCACAGAAAGCACATTGCACATGGAAGTTAAGGACAGAGAAAGGAACAGCCTCAAGTTGCTGCAATTAATGACCCTCAGCTGAGACAGAAAAGGGGGCAGAGGACAAAGATCACCAGGCTGAAACAGTGCTACACTCTCCAAAGTGCTTTTTCACAGAACCGGGCCTTTGAAATCAACAGTACATTCCATAAGTATGTTTGAGTGTCCTTCAGTGAGAAATTGTTGGGGCTTTTTTTTTATTATTATGTTCTATGTGAAATGAGAAATAGGGGAATAGTAAATGTCTTTTTTAAATGTTTAATACATTTCAGCTGATGTGTTTTTCTGCCACTTACATCTTTATATGTACTGTATTTTTAAGATTTATGTTAGTGTTTTGGTGGAAACAGCTGCCACCTATCATTTGCCATTCATAATTGTGTATTACACTTCATATAAGATTAGGAAAGCCTAACTCAAGTATTGAGTCTGTTTGCTATCTGCAGATAAAATTTAATGTTATCTACCAACCTGTCAAATCATCTGTGGCCATATAGCCCAGTCTTACCAGATTAGATGGTCAGTAAATTGTTTTGAAGTTAAGCACAACTAGTGGGAGAAGCTGCACAATAGTGTCATGGTGTGTGAATGTTTCAAAATACATGATTGCCCAAGAGAAAGTTGGAACAATTTATAAAGAGTACTGGGAGAGATTAGGAAATCTAAATTACTGCAGAAAACCTCACCTCAGTCACCATACTACCCCCTATTGGCTCATTTTTAAAAGAGCATAATTTATGGCTCAAATATTCTCTGCATTTTTATTCATTTTGAAATATTTAAAATTGTAAAAATCTAAGATCTTGGGTCAGGTACATCCATGGATTACATTTGGGTGTGACTGGTGATTTCCTCAAACTCCCCATCTACATAATTCTTGTGGGATTGATGTGGCCAGACTTTTGTTTAATAATTTATGGAGTTAAAAGGGATTTATGTAGACGGACAACAATGATGCAATTTTCATTGCTAATTCCCAAATTTCACTCTTGGGTCA
Source organism: Notarius lentiginosus (assembly GCA_025400055.1). NCBI lineage: Eukaryota > Metazoa > Chordata > Actinopteri > Siluriformes > Ariidae > Notarius > Notarius lentiginosus. The sequence goes on from JAODVO010000014.1 coordinate 9,621,085, forward strand.
GTTTTGGAGTTGTGCAGTGTCTGACTTTTCCCTTCACTTTAATGTTCTAGTTATATGTGTTAAAGTGCATATCCTGAACCAATTTAGTGTTTTTTTTTTATATGAAAGTATGTCCCTTTACACACAGAAGGGTAATTTTGCACAAGACCATCTGTCTACAGCAGAAAAAAATAAAATAACAAAACACATCTGGAAAAATCCCAAGGGAGTCTGAAGCCAGATTCGTGATGTCATGTGTGGATCTGCCAGCAGGCTGAGAGAGCTTGCATGGATTCAGTGCACAGTCTGTATAGACCAAGTTTAGCAGCTAGTGATTTTGCATTGAAATATGGAATTGTTGCCTGAGCTTCTAAACCCATGGATTCATGTATCAATGCTCATCTATCTATTGTTACATAAATCATATTTTTTCTAAATCTATTATGCATTTATATATTTCTTCATTTAGAAGAGTACTGGCTACTGTAGGAGAAAGATTTCATAAGCTACTCACATGGAATCGTCTAAGCAGAATTGTATATACATTTAATGTGTTTGACAGATCCCAAGATTTCAAGCCCTGACACGCATATCCCTTTATACATGTGAAATAAGTATATTATCACCCAGTGCTTTCGTGTTGTTTACTTTTGTGTATGTCAGTAAATAACATTATCCGTGTACCACACAAACACAGGAACACTTAATTTAGAGTATAGTCTCTCTTATTTCTTACACTGGCAACAGTCAACTTGTGAATTGCCGATTTTCTTGGTCTTTTTCTTGGCTCTGCTCGGTCCTTGACTTTTTCCAGGTGCCTCGCCCGAAGCACTCCCATTTTTCTCTCATTGTCCGGTCTTTTGGAATATTATGAGTACTAATCCCATCATGATTGGTGTTGTTACACCCTCCTATGATACATCTGTTAATCATTTTGATAATTACATGATAACGTTGAAGAAATTTGCAGAAAACCACCAAGTCGTTTTCTCATAAACAAACCAATGCTGACATAGGACTCAGAAGGAGGCGTTCTGCGCATGATGTCATGAAAATCAATGTTTGCCGGGAAATCCAAATGCTAAGTTTTTTTCAGAGGCAGACAAATTCGCCTCAAATGGCTTGATTTCAACCGAATTTTTCTGGCATTGTGCAAGGTAAAAAAAAAAAATTGCACAAAATGCAAAATGTGACAGATATTTGACCAAAGTTTAATATAAAATAAGAGAATTACATTGATCTTGCTCCTAAATATACCCAAGATGTGCACTTTAACATACAAATCCCTGAACCACGACTGTAAATCCTGGGCATGGTTCTTCAGGTCATTGAAGGTCAGATAAGTCCAGTATATCAGCTCCAGATTCTACTCTCAGAAGATTTAAAAGCTTTCATTGTTAACCAGGAAGTGGTTAAAGCCAGCGGTTCTGACTGATGAGTCAGTGCTGAAGGGAATTGTATTAAATGGAGGAAATAACACACAATTTAAGACTGCAGTGACAGGAATCTGTTCAACAATGGAATTCCAGCCATGTCAACAAAGCTGTATTTGAATACAAATCTGGACCATGCCGTCTCACATTCCCCTGTAGTATAAAATTACAGTGTGTAGTGTTAGAGAGTGTGGAAGGGCGGAGGTATAGTGGCTATAGGGGTAACACACACAGTACATAAGCAAGGATGTGAACAATTACATTCACAATGCAGCTGGTTGTCTCCATGAATGTGGTTAAAAAGCCACTATATCTCTGCCCTAAGAGTATATTGTGTAGTTTAGGAATATAGTATGTGGTGAAAGAGTATAGCATGCAGTGTACGAGTATGGTCTGTGGCTATAGAGTATAGTACGTGATGTAATAGTGTGCAGTGCACGAGCATGGTCTGTGGCAATAGAGTATAGTGTGCGATGTAATAGCATAGTGTGCAGTGCACGAGTATGGTGTGTGGCGACAGAGTATAGCGTGAGATGAACTAGTATAGTGTGTAGTGAATGAGTATGGTCCGTGGCAATAGAGTATAGTGTGTAGTGTATGAGTATGGCATGTGGTGATAGAGTATGATGCGTGATGTAATAGTATAGTGTGCAGTGTGTGGGTACGGTATGCAGTGATAGAGTATAGCGTGATATATAATAGTGTAGTGTGTAGTGTACAAGCATGGTATGTGGCGATAGAGTATAGCGTGAGATGTAATTGTATAGTGTACGGGTATGGTCTGTGGCGATAGAGTATAGCGTGAAGTGTATGAGTATGGCATGTGGCGATAGAGTATGATGTGTGATGTAATAGTATAGTGTGCAGTGTGCGGGTATGGTATGCAGTGATGGAGTATAGTGTGAGATGTAATAGTATAGTGTGTAGTGCACAAGCATGGTATGTGGCGACAGAGTATAGCGTGAGATGTAATGGTATAGTGTGTAGTGTACGAGTATGGTCTGTGGCAATAGAGCATGGTGTGTAATGTATGAGAATGGTATGTGATGAAAGAGTATAGCGTGAAGTGTATGAGTATGGTATGTGGTGATAGAGTATGATGTGTGATGTAATAGTATAGTGTGCAGGTATGGTATGCAGTGATAGAGTATAGCGTGAGATGTAATAGTATAGTGTGTGGTGTACAAGCATGGTACTGTATGTGGCGATAGAGTATAGCGTGAGATGTAATAGTATAGTGTGTTGTGTACGAGTATGGTCTGTGGCAATAGAGTATAGTGTGTGGTGTATGAGTATGGTATGTGGCAATAGAGTATAGTGTGTGTTGTATGAGTATGGTATGTGGCAATAGAGTATAGCATGTGGTGTATGAGTATGGTGTGTGGCAATAGAGTATAGCGTGTGGTGTATGAGTATGGTATGTGGCAATAGAGTATAGCGTGTGGTGTATGAGTATGGTATGCGGCAATAGAGTATAGCGTGTGGTGTATGAGTATGGTATGTGGCAAAAGAGTATAGTGTGTGGTGTATGAGTATGGTATGTGGCAATAGAGTATCGCGTGTGGTGTATGAGTATGGTATGTGGTAATAGAGTATCGCGTGTGGTGTATGAGTATGGTGTGTGGCGATAGAGTATGATGTGTGATGTAATAGTGTAGTGTGCAGTGTACGAGTATGGTATGTTTCTCTGTTCAGTACTTCTTTAAAGTGTTCTGTCCATCTTTCCTGTATGTCTTTTCTCTTGCTGAGAAGGTTTCTATTTTTATCCATTACTGTTGCACTTTGCTTAGGTCTTTCATTGCACAAGGACTTTGTGAGTCCATACAGTGTCTTCATGTGTTGACTTCGCGCAGCCTCTTCAGCTTGGCTTGCAATTTTGTCCAACCATCTCCTCTTATCAGCCTTAATGCTCCTTTTCACCTCTCTGTTCTCTTCTACATATTTTGCCCTTAGTTGCCTCTTCACTCTTTCTGAACGAGTACTTAAGATCTTCTTATTAGTAGCTTCCCGTTGGTCAACTAGCCGCCATGATGACTCACTAATCTATGGTTTCTTCTTTCTTCAGGGCCTGCCTAGTACAGCATCTGCGACTTCTGTGTATGCTTTTCTCAAAACTTAAAAATCCCTTTCTACTTTGCATTGGTCTTCTCGCTCCTCCTCTTCTTGTTGCAAGGCTTGGTACCTGTTCTTCAAGGTAATGTTAAATTCCTTAAGTACATCTTTATTGCTCAGTTTGGATGTATCATACTTTACTCTGCTGATGGTCTTTTGCCTCGGAGGTCTTCTTAACCTAAGCTTGACTGTAATACATACAAGATAGTGATCACTTCCCAAGTCTGCAGACCTGTAAACCCTTGTATCTTTTACTGAGTTCCTAAATTGCTTACGAATTAGAACATGGTCAATTTGGTTTTTGGTATTCTATCTGGCGAAATCCATGTCGCTTTGTGGATGGATTTATGTGGGAATAATGTTCCAGTAATAACTAGCTCGTTCATGTCACACATATTGCAAAGTCTTGTTCCATTTCCGTTCCGCACTCTTAGTCCGTGATTACCCATGACTCTTTCATAATTCACATTTTGTTCTCCAACTTTGGCATTCATGTCCCCTGTGACAATTAACATATCATGGGCGTTCCTCTTATTCAGCACATCTTGTAATCTTGAGTAGAACTCATCTTTGATTTCTTCCTCTGTGTCTTCAGTTGGTGCGTAAACATGTATCAACATGTTTGATGTGCCTTGATAGGAATCTGGCTTGGATGATCCTCTCACAAACTGGAGTCCATTCCATAAGGACTCCTGTTGCCTCTTTGGACATACGTATACCTACACCAGCTCTGTGGACATCGTCATCTCTTCAGGAGTAGATAATTGTCTCTCCATCTACTAGCTGTACTTTCCCTTGTCCAGTCCAATGTGTTTTGTTAATTCCCATGATAGCTTTTCCTCTCTTACTCATTTCCCTTGCCGCTTGGGCAAGATTTCCAGCTCTATACAACGTGCGCACATTCCAGTTTCCTATCTTTATGGTGTGTTTCGGGTGCACCAATGACCCTATCAGCCCGGGTGCATCCTTTCGGCTTTGGCTCCCGTGCATCATCGTGCATCTACTATGAGGTACAGTCATGGTGGTGTTCCCTTCCGGTGAATCAGTTTTGCTTCTGGTTTCTGTAATACATGTATTTTATGGGAGTGGGTTATCAGCCCACAGCCCAACCCCCAACCTGTAGGACCAGGGGATCATTCTTTGTCTGGCCCCTACCCTTCAACCTGTCCAACATGGGTGACACTGTCAGGAGTCTAGGACTCCAGTTGGCATAGCTCTAGGGGTCATTGGGACACGCAAACCACCTCACGACGAATAAGGTGATGATCGAGACGGACGACCTATTATCAGGTCAAAAAATTTTTGTAAAGGTACAGTGGCATGCAAATGTTTGGGCACCCTTACTGAAAATGTCTGTTACTGTGAATAGTTAAGTGAAGATGAACTGATCACCAAAAGGCATAAAGATAAAGATGACACATTTCTTTTCAGCGTTTTCTGCAAGATTTGTGTATTATTTTTGTTTTGTACAATTGGAGAGTGAAAAAAGAAAAG
>JAODVO010000014.1:10712938-10723304 GCA_025400055.1 Notarius lentiginosus
TCATAAACACCATTAACAAAAGGCTTGACTAAACAGATATGTTTTCAGCCTAGGCCTAAACGCTGAGACTGTGTCTGAGTGCATGTGTATGTTCACTGCTTTAGATGGGTTAAATACAGAGGACGAATTTCACTGTGCGTAAGTCTGTGCTTGAGTGTACATGTGATAAATAAAGGCTTCTTGTCTTCTAAGTCATATAGATTTCATGTGATTATGAAACAATCACGATGATGACGATATGAGTAACGTGATCACAACTTAAAATGAATTAATCATGCTAAAATAATTGCATGCCAAAATAAAAGCCCGTGCACTAAATGTGAAACAACATGTCCAGTATAACGTGAGGTGTCTAAAATCCAGACTTGTGAATTTCACGTGACTTTGCTGTAAGGGTCTGCCTAATGCAGCGTGAAATGATTAACTGCACTATGGGGAGTTCAGCTGCACTGTGATGTTTAGTTTGTGTTTGTAGGTTACGATAAGTCATGTGTGTCGTAAACCACATGAAGAAGTCTGACTGATGTATGTTTTATGTATTAACATCTCTGTGTCAAGCTCTGTGTTGTGCTTGAGTTATGCAAGCTGAGAAACAAAACAGAAAGCAAGGAAGGCACACAGCTTCTCTCAATCTATTTTTCCATTTACAAGGACGGTGTGTTCAGAATTGTGATCCACATGTCCCATGATATGGTATTTTCAGAATGTCTTCTGTTCCAGCTGCTTTCACTTCCTCCTCAGAGCAGCATTGATTCAGTGCCCATGACTTTTGTCCCACAAAAAAAATACTCTGTTTCCCACAGCATTTAGAAATGATTTGTAATGCTTTTAAATCTCTTGAATTACTTATATATTATACATACTGCTATATATATTAACTTAATATTTATATACTAAGGCGGCACAGTGGAGTGGTTAGCACTGTCTCCTCACAGCAAGAAGGTCCTGGGTTCAAGCCCAGCAGCCGACGAGGGCCTTTCTGTGCGGAGTTTGCATGTTCTCCCCTTGTCTGCATGGGTTTCCTCCGGGTGCTCCGGTTTCCCCCACAGTCCAAGGACATGCAGGTTAGGCTAATTGGTGGCTCTAAATTGATCGTAGATGTGAGTGTGAATGGTTGTCTGTGTCTATGTGTTAGCCCTGTGATGACCTGGTGACTTGCTCAGGGTGTACCCTACCTCTTGCCCATAGTCAGCTGGGATAGGCTTCAGCTTGCCTGTGACCCTGCACAGGATAAGTGGCTATGGATAATGGATGGATGGATGTTTTGTCATGCATTTGTTTGTTTGTTCCTAACGTAACTCAAAAAGTAATGAACAGATTTGGATGAAGTTTGGAGTACTTCAACAAATGAGTAGATTTTGATGTAAATCTGGATACGTATGCAGATCCAGGATTTTTTTTTCTGTTCTCAACGTAACTCAAAAAGTAGTGAACACATTTGGATAAAATTTAGTGTACAGCTTTAATATTATGAACTCTACAAAGTGCCCTTTGACTTATGTGTATGTTATGTATGCCAGTTGCAAATGTAAAACAAGCACCATTGAGTACCCTGACCATGATCTACAGTACTGTGCAAAAGTCTTAGGCACTCTATATTTTTCAGATAAACTTTGTCATATATTTCTATTTTATGACTTCTACATTATCGAGTCAGTACACAAATATTTTAGAGTCCAAACGTTCGTTCATTTTCCAGCACAAAGTTAAATGTTACAGAAAAAAAAGTTTGTATCTGAGCAGTATATTCCATAAGAGAGCACTTTTCAGAATAAAAAAGGAAACATAATGAAGGCTGCTGGGTTTTGGTGCAAAATGAAGAAGTGAGTGCGACAGTCAAAGTGTCCAGAAGAACTGTGGCTGGCTCTGTAAGATGCTCAGTAAAACCCACAGCTCATTTCCGCATAAAACTGCCCTCATTGGACCTGAGATTACTATATTTTTTTTTAAAGCAAAGGGTGTATCATGCCAAATATTGTTTCATTTATTATGGCTTACTGCTTACTGTTTCTAGCATTTTTTTTTAAAGTTGAAACATTTCATTTCATTATTTTTAAGACATTTTTGGTCTACAGCATTTCTTTCCATGTGCCTAAGACTTTTGCATTTACAGTACTGTACCTCTCATGTTAATTCCAACAAAATGTGATCAAAATGATAGTGTTTTCCTGCGAACATCTCGATCACATGTCCCAGCCAAGAAAATAGGTGAAATCGTACATTTAGTCTTGCATGTCACTTGTCTAAGATGTGCCTTTGCATATATTTTCAATCGTCCGTGATTCTGATCTCATTTTGTCTCCTTTCTTTTCAGCCCACCTTTAAACACGAGTGCAAGTTCAAGGAAACCTTGCTGCCAAATAACTATAATGCCTACGAGTCTTCTGTTTACAAGGGATTCTATATCGCTCTCAGCAAACATGGCAGAGTGAAGAGAGGCAACAAGGCCAGCACCTCCATGACAGTCACTCACTTCCTCCCGCGAATATGAGCAAGACTGGCTCCCGTTTTGCACATGTGGTTTGCTCTGTAACATGGGAGACTCGAAACGACAAATACATACCCACCAAAAAGAGACTGCAAGAATACTCCTGCGATAATATTTATTGTGACTTTATATATGTATATTTGGATAGCCAACGTTTTTTTTATTTTTTTTATTTTTATGTATGTGCCATTTTTGCTGCTTCAATTTCTTTTTCTTTTTCTTCTTCTTTTTTTTCACATTTATTGCTTGTGGATATGAAGGCATTGCCAGTCTCCTCACCTTACTCGGGTGCTTAAGAGGACATAAGGAAATCCTGGAACAGACGGAAGATGTCCTCTTCAGCTTTATACAGCCAAATGATTTTTTTTAATTACCTCAGAGCTGCTTATGGGTTCACGGAGTTAAGCAGAAAATGAATTTAACCCTTTTTTTGTCTATGCCAAAGCAAGCTTGATAGTTTCATTTGTGCTGTCAGGTTAAATCTACTAACATATCTAGCTCTTGTTTCATTCTGTTTTGTTTTTCTCTAGTTCTCCTGCCATGGAAATGTGAGAGCACTTAAAGCAATCCCTTTTTTGCTGCATGATGAGCTGAGGTGCCTTGGCATTCCTCCACGCTGCCCCTTTAACATGCATTCTCCGAACGCCCCAGGGAGTCAGAAATAGGGCTGACATGTTAGCCAGTGCTCTGGAGGGACTCTCCCACAGAGACTGGAGGGGGAGGTGGTTGTGGTGGTAGTGGTGGTAATGGTGGTGGTGGTGGTGTGTGTGTGTGTGTGTGGGAGGCCGGTGTTGGGGAGTGATTGCTGTTCAATCTCAGCTTGATTTCGCTTTTCTTTGACTAGAGAACTGGCCAGTCAGTGGACTGAGTGGAGTAAATAAGTGACTCAGATACACCGTTGACAATGACAGGCGCAACTTTGGTTCTCCCTTTTGTTTCCTGTGTCACCTCCAAACTAGGTTTAAAAAATATGGTGCAACACTTTTGTTTCCGGTGGCCAAGAATTACTTTGTGCCTAGTGTACTTTTTGCTTGTGCACTCTAGTTTTTTGTTTGTTTGTTTGTTTGTTTAGAAAAACTTGTACAAGTGCGTACTAAGAAGTATTTCTGTTCAAAATTTGAGACTGCGACACTGGTAATGCTTGTCACTGGAATGGCTGAAGGTGGTACACTTGATATATACTAAAATAGGCTTGTTTTTATAGTATGTGTGTATGTGCTAGTCTACACAACCAATGAAACTGCTGTACATACCAAGAGCTCGGCCAAAAAATCTGGAAGCAAAGAGCTTGACGCTTCACTGTCTGCTGCTAATGGCAAAGCCTGTTTCAGATTGCACAAAGAGGCCATCAATGCTAGTGTCTCCTCTTAGTGGTGGGGTCGGGTGTGTGATGGTACAGGACATATTTATTTATTCATGTGTGTGAGGAGAGACAAGGAAAGAGAGAGAGAGTGTGTGTAGGTGTGGTGTGATGTGGAGCAGCTCGTGGCAGTGTCCCCAGGGAAGTGGGAGTGCGTGTGACAAGCTGCAAGGCTAAGCTTCTCTGCTGCAGCTGCACTGCAGTGGTACAGTACTGTCTAGAGACTACTGCTGCTGTTACCAGCAAATAAAATTACAGGGTTGCTGCTGTGGTGTTTGTATACAAAGACAGCCGTGGTTCTTTTCTACAAATTCAGTACGTCTGCCTTCGTTTGCTCAAAGCTAAGGCAGAGGTCATCCATTTTCCTCATCAAACCTTCGAGACATAGCTCTCTTTAAAGGGAACAGGGTAGGAACGGCACTATTTTAATCCAGACGAAGACATATGGGACGCTGCAGCCAGTTTTGTTTGTTCATTCTGCTGGAACTATGCGGCTCCCAACCAGGGGGTGGAGACGACAGCTTCTTAAATACCTGAGCACAGTGAGCATCATCACAGTTATTCCTGTAAAAACTCTACCGTTTGTCGAGGCCTTGAGATTCCAGCCGTAACCCAGGCCAGCCCTGGTCAGATATCGGCCCATTTTTAGTTCATGGTCAGGGTCACAGACAAGCCCTGAACCCTGACATGCTCAGGGTCATTGAAGCCCATGAGTTAGCCATCATGTAACATAGATTCATCTTCAACTTCTAATCAAGGCCTGAGAGTAAGGTGTAAACCTGTGTGATGGTGCGTCCTGTGAAATATGCCCCAAAAGAGCGTAGCCTATACATTACAGAGAAGAGTATTTCAATTTTGATAAACTCTTAAAGGTAGATGAGAAAGCGGTCCTTTTAACAAGTCTGTACATTTTAAGAAGAGATTTCTCAATGTTTCCCTAAATCCATCATCCCAAATAATCATGATTGCTTTCAATTGGTTATTGAATATGCTGCAAGCAAGCAACAAATTATTACATGCCGTTGTATTTGGCTTTTTACCTCCAACAAAGAGGTAATGTTTTCGATTTGGCTTGTTTCTTTGCCTGTAAGCCGGATTGCGCAAAACCTCCCAATCTGATTTCCATGAAACTTGGTGGAAGGGTGTAGCATGGGCCAAGTAAGAACCCAACAAATTTTGGAGAGGATCTGAGTCATGGTGCGGATCCACGAATTTATTTTCTCTTTTACTAACATTGCGAGATATGGTATTTGACCTTGGCCGATGTTGTCTGTGCTCAAAAATGCCACACATTTTAAAATCCACTAGATAGCAGTAAAGTTCAAGAGTCATAAAACATAGCCAGTGTAGAAATATCACAATCCACATTCACTGGTACCAGTAATCCTCTGTGATACACATATAGGCACATAATTCTAATAATTTTGGAAATATATCCAGACATATAAAGTGGTTGCGGCTGCAGATTTGCATGCTGTAGAAGAGTCTATTGTTGTCCTTGGTGGAGACAAGGCTGTGCTCTCCAAGTGCCCTTGTAGATTTATATGGTTACACTCATCCCTGAGAGACAGCATGTGCTGAAGGTAGTGCGACTGTAGTGGTGGTGTTTCTGTAGCGAGTAAGCAGTTCTTTTCCACTTCTGGTTGTTAAAAATACTGTGTTTAGCACCATTCACATCTCAGACTCAAACTTTTTCTGTCCTTGTCCCTTGAAGCAGCCTTAGATATCATTTGCAGGAATTGGCTCCTGTCAAATCAGTGCTATTGTATGCAAGGTCCTCTATCTTATCATGTTCTATGAAAGAGCGTAGTACCACTCATGACAGTTTATAATCCATAGAGCTTTATACTAATGTCATATCATTGCCAGCCTGTGGAGAGTTTTTAGGTTTAGTCATGAATGAAACAAAGTGGTTGGGAATTCTCATCTGAATATATTTTATATGCTTTATATGTGCTTAGACTTAGATTTGCTCTGCAAATGTTCGTAAGATTTAAGCTCTTTGAATCACCAGGTGAATATTCAAAGTACAGTTAGTGTGTCTTGAAGCTTAAACATACACCTCTCTGAAAACATATACCATCTTCAAATATGTACTCACCGGCCACTTCAATAGGAACTTGTTCTTGATTCTAAGGTCCCCATTCTTGGCTGCAGGAGTGGAACCCAATGTGGTCTTCTGCTGTTGCATGCTGAGATGCTTTTTTGCTCACCGTGGTTCTAAAGAGTTGCTATGAGTTACTATATCCTTCCTGGCAGCTTGAACCAATCTGACCATTTCCCTCTGACCTCTCTTATCAACAAGGCATTTGTTTCCACCCACAGAACTGTCACTCATTCACTCACTCAGTGTTTTTTGTTTTTTGCACCATTCTGTGTAAAATGTTGTGTGTGAAATCCCCAGGAGATCAGCAGTTTCTGAAATACTCAAACCAGTCCATCTGGCGCAGACCAACACCCATGCCACAGTGAAAGAAAGTCACACTTTGAGATCACAAGTTTTTCCCATTCTGATGTTTGAAGTGAACATTAACTGAAGCTCTTGATTTGTATCTGCATGATTTGATGCATCGTGCTGTTGATTAGAGAACTGCATAAAACAGCAGGTGGATGGGTGTACCTAATAAAGTGGCCGGTGAGTGTATATCACCATTTACTGAGGAATAAGAATCACTGAGGTGTTTCATGCTGGTGGTTATCATTACTGCCTGTACAAGACTCTAAGTAGGCATTGTTTTGATGCAATGTTGCGTGTTACGAATCAAACTTAGAGTGCACACTCGAGTGCACTGTGTGTTAAACTCATAAAAGTGCTGCATGGTGGATCGTTCTCTCTCTAATCCAACGAATTTTTATATTATGCCACATCTGACCATGCTTCAGTTTTGGACAAATGTGCAGAAGGATGGAGAGTGATTACTTACAGGAGTCCCGGGAGCTGTAGCTGGCGTAGTGTGTCGAGTGAAGATTGAACCGGGTGCAGGAATGTTTGAGAATGGGAGCAATCCTGACTATCGATGTGCATGTCATGCAGATTTATTGAGACAGCTGTAAAAATGTTTATTGGGCATGCAATATGGAAGCCAGTTTCCTGTGAGATGTGGCCTGTCAACCTCAGGAGAGCTATGAATGTCTTTGTGAAATGTCCATTGTCAGGGCAAGCCCTCTGTTCTTTCATAACAAGCGACGCTCAACCCATGGCTCAGGAATCTGTGGCGCACCAGGAATCAGAATGTCATGCAAGTCCTAGGATTTGGGACGTTGTTGTCCTCTGGAGCAAGAATGCATTGCTTTTTTAAGGGTGCAGCTGAGCTTGTTGCTAGATATCCTTTCTGAGAAATACAGGGAAAAGCCATGTTTCTGAAGATGGTGTATTCACTGGAATTTCTTTTGCCGATGCAGATGGGATGAAGTCACTTGATTTATTTATTTATTTATTTATATATTTTTGTAAGCGCTGCACCACTAACCACTTGTCTACATAGCATTTAGGTAGTATGTGAACTAAAACAAATTTAATTTTTCCTGTCATACTAGTATACCTCAATTCAGCCAGACTGCACACACCAAATGGTGCACACATTCACTAGAAATTTCAGCAATTCTGAATTTCAAGAAGTATTTACGTTTTGCGCACTGCATGGAAATGTTACAGTTCATATACGTTCAAATGTGTTTGTTAATATGTCACTGGAAAGTTTATCAAGTTTGGAAACTGTGATAAGGGGGAGGATTTGCAAAATTTCAAATCTCTCTCTCTCTCTCTCTCTCTCTCTCGTCTATTTCTCCCTGTTTCCTCTTCTTTCTCATTGTGTCCGTTTCACCCTCCATTCTCCTCTTCACTGTTAACATATACCTCACCTCCTGCCTTAGTTATGATTTCTTACAATGATTGTGAAGCAGTAGGAAACAGACATCTTCAATCATTTGTTTCTGAAAACCAATGATGATACGTGTGCAAATGAAAATATTGGGGGGGGGAAAGTGGGTTTTCCTTTTATTTTTGTACGTATGTGCTGTGCACAGCAGTGTAACCATATTCCTGATACCAATAAAAAAGTTTGATTTTGTAACAAGTGTCCTTTTTTTGTATTATTTTCTACCCACAACTTTTTCAGCTTAAAAATTAATGTCCAACTGATTAGTAAAAGTCGAGGATGAGCAAATATTGTACTTGAATAGCTATTAGAAATTAAAAATCATAGTCATTTAGAAGCAGAAATGCAAAATTTTCAGTGAAAGAACAAAACTAGTATAACTCTCTAACGACAGGTTCCTGACCCTGGTCCTGTCCTACGTCTATCACTGCTCTAACACACCCACTTCAAATTAGGAAGGTCTGTTAACTATGTTAACCTAATTGAAAAATTATCTCTCTCTTTCTTTCTCTCTCTCTCTCTCTCTCTCTCTCTCTCTCCCTCTCTCTGGGACTTCATAAACATCATAATCAATTCATGTTTGTATTAAAACTGATACAAAATCATCATCATCATCATCATCATCATCATCATATCTTGTCACACCATGCAGTGCTGTTTGCTTCCATCAGGTCTTCATCGGAGCATATACTGTAGATCCCAGTGGGCATCCATGGAGGATGTGGTCCATGGTCTGTCGTGTCCCAACACAGGGACATTCAGCACTGATGGTGAATTCCTACTTATGGAGATTATCTCCAGTTCTGCCCACTTTTGCTTTTGCTCTAAGCATCTAGGTTGGTCAGCAGCTCCGATTTTGTAGCTGACACCTTTTTGTTTTAGCCAGCATTAACTTTTTCATCAGTTTGTGCTACAGTGGGATTGGACCATATGGGCTAGTCTTCGTGCCTCATGCAAACCAATGAGCCTTTGACACCCATGATCCTGTCACCAGTTGTCCTTCCTTGGACCACTTTTAGTAGGTACTAACCACAGCATACCAGGAACACACCACAAGATGTGCCATTTTTGAGATGCTCAGACCCAGTCATCTCACCATCACAAGTTGGCCCTTGTCAAAGTCACTCAGATCCTTACACTTATCCATTTTTCCTGCTTCCAACATATCAACTTCAAGAACTGACTGTTCTCTTGCTGCCTAATATATCCCACCCCTTGACAGGTGCCGTTGTAATGAGATAAGCAATCAGTGTTATTCACTTCTTCACTTGTCAGTGTTTTTAATGTTATGGCTGTTTGGTTAACAGGATGTTTAAATATAACCCAACTCTGTGCTGATGCGGCATCTTTTTATACCCTTTTCGGAGGATTTTTTAGAGGAGAAAAGGTAGCAGAGAGAACCGCAGGGTGCAGTTGATCTTTAAAGAGCAAACTCTTTCTCAGGCACGACAGCCATGATGAGGCTTCATGAGTGAGCTCAGCTCAATCAGGTCTGATTCTTCAGCTAATGCTGACTTTACTGTTTACACCTCCCCTCCCTCTGTGGAGCGATACGTTTAGTTTTGTAGGCTGGTCATTATGAACTGAGGGTTTATGGGAAGAGAGGATAACAAGGGCACAATCTGATCCTCTGGGGGAAGAGAAAAGAAATGTTTTGTGACCAGCCTGTAAATTATCCTCGTCCTTAATATCTTCGAACCAGAAAAGGAGGGCCCTGTCCTAAATCTGAATAGTGCATGGATGACAGATGCAATACAGATTGTAAGGAAGGTTTGGATCATTCCTACACTTCATGTACTTTGCATTTGGATTACTGAGTGTGATGATCAAGCATGAAAAGCTTGGCGTGATAATGCCAACACCTTAATCACACACAGAGGTGTGTTTGTTTATCCGAATTGAAAATGACAAATGTAATTAGCTTTAGTGAAATGTCAAGCATTGCAGTGAACCATCTTCCGAGCACTGAATTTCAACTCTGAGTCCTCCTGAAAGAAAAGAAAAAATAAAAGGTGACTGTGTAATTGTTGGGATGCGCCATTTCGAAGGGCACCTTGTGCTGCGCTGAATAAATCACGAGGGTTGAGGTGTCCGGTTAGGAAGGACGTTGGCGCTGATTCTCTGTCCACCTGAGCTGTAAAACGCTTTGCCATGTACACCTTTCCTCTAATGTCCTGCTGCTCCTTCAGCTCTCCCCCTCGCTGTAATTACACAGGCTCGCTTTTAACCCGAGAGTTTACCTTCAGAATGTCAAACAGCTCAGTCCACACTCAGGTCAGTGTGCCTTACACACTTTCAGATACTGTTTAAAAACAGTGAGCATATGTAGGAATCATGATCCAAATGGCAGCGATAGTAAAAGTACTCAAATCCTTTACTCAATTATTCATTGAAATTATTCTCCAGTCAAAGTTGAAGTACAGTACTCACTTGAGTAAAAATAGAAAAGTAGAAGATTTACCCCAAGTACAAGAAAGAGTCAGAGTTAAAACACATACGCACTAATTTTAGCTCCTGCTACTTTAACCAAGGAAAAATTTAGCTACGGGGCGGCACGGTGGTATAGTGGTTAGCGCTGTCGCCTCACAGCAAGAAGGTCCGGGTTCGAGCCCCGTGGCCAGCGAGGGCCTTTCTGTGTGG
>JAODVO010000014.1:11294093-11304301 GCA_025400055.1 Notarius lentiginosus
GTCAGTGGTTTGGAAAGAGGGCGAGGAAACTCTGAGGCTTAGTACGGAGAGGATGCAAGGGCATCATAAGACATTTCGTCCAAAGCCTTTTTCATACGCACTATCAATCATGTTATATTTCAGGTATTCCAGTGTTCGTGAATGAAAGCCCCGCTCCGTGCCTAAAGATTTAACATGATCCAGCCGACTTTAAAAATTAATGAGCTCGCAGCGATGACAAATTTTACAGGCACCTCCCTCTAAGCCTCCCCATTTGAAAGAGCACAGTCTCGGGTCGGCAGGACCACACCTCGGTCTGGGATTCGAGAACAAACCCCTGCGAGAGCGCTGCTCGGCGCCTGAAGATTTAATAGGATCCAGTCGGAAACACAGACATGCGAGCGAACAGCCTGCAACGACCAGGGCGTGAACTCATCCCAGGGTCAGCAAGTGGCACGGGCCGACGCGGTTACCCCCCCTTAGTACGCTCTTTAGTGTCGAAGCGCATGTATTATGGCACTCATTTGCTTTGTAAAAATGTGTTATGTTTCAATCAGATTCCATTGACAATTTTTTTTCCGAACAAACAAATACCTGAAATATAAAATAATTGATAGTGCGTAAATGACCTGTATTCGTACTTGGTCACTAGAAGCGTCTTATCTTCAGAAAAGTCTGACTTTTTTTAAATAATATGGGTCAAACCCGCACACGTCTATCTTCTCTTTGTATCGAATCTTCGCTCAAATCGTGAGGAAAATTCAGCATTGTTTACAGACACGCTTTCAGCGCCTGCCATCCTAGTTGCTTTGTTTATCCACCATCATGGCGGACGCTCATGACGGAGCACATTTTGATCACGTCGTTGCAAGTCAACTACAGGTAAGGGGTCAGTGACCATTTTATTTTGCTACAGTGGTGGAAATCACAAGCCACGTTATCAAAGTTATTACAATTAGGGGTCTAAGCACTAAAGTGCAGTCAGACCTAAGGTGTTCTACTGGTAGAAATTTCAGAAACAGACCTATATGGCTCCAAAAAGCATTATTAGTCAATTTTAAATAACGTTCATGAAATAAATTGAGACTGAAGGGGTCTGTGGAGTTTATTTTATCAATAAAGTTGTCCCTGACGACAAAAACATTGAGAACCAGTGATCTACTCTGTACAACTACATATTATAATATCAATGCAGCACATGACAATGATATTTGCATCATGGGTTAAACTCAAGCTTTTCAAGCATACGGACAGTTTTTGAGGTTTTTTTAGGAACACTCCACCAGGTCTTACCAGGTACTCCTCTGTCCCGTACAACGACACAAACTGTTCATCATCCTCCAGCTCTCTCGCTGCCCCGAAATCCGTAAGTTTGTATACAGAGCGTCCATCTTCCCCAATTACACGCATGATGTTCCCTGGTTTAATGTCCCGGTGGACTATTCCGTACTCCCGCAGGTGGTTCATTCCAGCCACTGTGAACATCAGAAAAGTTAGAACAGCGTTACCCGTGTGCACAGTCCCCTCCAAAAGTATTGGAACAGCAAGACTCACTCTTTTGTTTTTGCTAGACACTGAAGACGTTGGTGTTTGAGATCAAAAGATGAATATGAGACACTGGATCAGAATTTCAGCTTTCATTTCCTGATGTTTACATCTACAGGTCTTAAACAACTTAGAACCTGGCACCTTTTGTTTGAAGCCACCCACATTCCAAGTGATCAAAAATATCAGAACATGACTGACTGGTGTTTTTTTTTGTTTCCCAGGTGTGCCCTGATGACTGGTTGATTGATTAATAAGAATAAAAAATAATATCTCTGAATATCTACTCTTGGTTTGAGCCCTGGGTTTCACATGTGAATAATACACATGTTGTTAAAAAAGGAGAAACCAACATGAAGACCACAGAGCTGCCTATGGGTGAAAAGCAAAGTTATTTTAAACCTGAGAAAAGAAAAGGGGACAGGATCTGCTCATGGCCCAAAAAACACACTGCCAACACAAGAAAGGACTTCATCGGGAGGGAAAAGTGGAAGGTTTTAGACTGGCCAAGTCAGTCAATCACCAGACTTTAACCCAACTGAGCACGCATTTCACCTCCTGAAAAGGAGACTGAATGGAAAAAAACCCTAGTAACAAACAACTACTGAATGAAGCTGCAGTACAAGCACTGAAAAGCATCACAAAGGAAGAATGCAACAATTTGCTAATGTCAGTGAGTCACCCATTTGAAGCAGTTCTTACAGGAAAGGGATATGCCACCAAATATTAAATGTTATTCACGTTAAATTGGAATACCTACCCCAATACTTTTGCTCAAATAAAAAATTGGGTGGTCTGCCACCAAAGGTCCCATGTTGGCCAACACATCTAGGCATAAATATCAGGAAACGAGTTGAAATCTATTGCTTCATAGTTACCACGTACATTAAGCCAGTATCTCACTGGGCTGCGACATCTTGCGACAAATTGCGAACGTCATTCGTAAGAGAGTTTCAAAAGTGTCTTGAAACATTTGCAGGGCTTCTCAATTTCCTCACATGAGTCGCAAAGTGTCGCTCCTTCGTCGCTGAAATTTTGAACATGCTCAAAAAATTCGTGCGACAAAATTTCTCTCAAAATAGCCACAAATGCGTCGCTGGTGTCGCAAAGCCGTCACGAACCCTTCTCAAGTCAGTTTCCATGAGACAGGAAGTGCGAGAACTGAATTTGTATATTTTATCGCAATTGTTGTGTCTCCAACTAGCTGCAGGCTGTCGCAGCCCAGTGAGATACTGGCTTTAGTGGTCGGAATGAGATTTAAAAAAAACAGAAGTCAGAAATGTGAGTGTCAATTTCAGTTCAATTAATGTGAATTGTTTATTGGATGTGGATCACACAGTTTTTTCGAGTGTTTTATTCCTTATCTATCTTAATTAACATAATTAATACTAATTAAATACTAATTTGCATTATTTGTTTTTACAAAATTTTCAAACTTTGTATTCAGCCATGTATGTGCTGCCAATTTCCATGTAAATATCTTGAAAAATAGAAAAGTTATTAAGGAAAACATTTGATCTCCTTGGTTAATGAGGCCCATTTTGGACCATGTGATCCTCATACAGAATATTACAGCCATTAAGGCGTTTCTTCAATCTTTGATTTGTAATATCTCAAGAACAGATAAACACATTTTAATTCTGTAAAAAGTCTGTTGTTCTGCATTCAATTCTGAATTCAGTGAGACTTGTGTCAAGCAATTTGGATTGAATTTGAAGTTTCACCTGATATGCCTAAATGAAGATGTTGAAAAACTGACACTGGAGACTCCTTCCATAAATGTTAAATAAGCACCATGTCAACGATTACACATTTATTAATCCGTTTATGTGGAACGTCTGCAGTGCAAGTCCCTGCGAATGTGTTGTTACTATAGAAACGCTAACGATAATGATAATGTTCAGAATGAGCGCACTGATATAAACCTGTGTTTTGGAGCTGCGTTCCTGTCAGAAAATAAATCAACACCTTCTGATCAATCAGAAGAGAGATTTAGTGTGTGTGTATGCATGTGTGCACCTTATGAAAGTCCAGCCTATGTGTAATAAAAGAGTGATACTGGAAAAAGATCACATTTACATAAAAAGAAGCCCATAATCACAACTCTTTATGGTGTAATGCAAAGAATTTACTGCACGTGAGAAACACACACACGTTTTATATGCACACGGCCAATGAGAGGGAAAAAAAGGGGGTTCATAACTTTGTTTCAGCCCCAGGGGAGAAAAGAAGACAGTCACATATGGACAAAAATACAAAAACAAGAAGGCACAAAGGGAGTGTATGAGTGAGTGAGAACGCCAAAGAGATCAAGAGAGCGAGAGAGATAGAGCGAGAGAGATAGAGCAAGAGCTGAGGCTGTGATTAGAATAAACCGGCTCGATATGACGCTCTCCCCTCCCTCTCTTTAATATCACAAAGCTCCCTCGCTCTGTTTTCCAGGCCAAGCAGCAGAATCAGGCTGATTTTCTAATAAACGCTCAGGCCTCGGGTTATTTGTGAGCTGCGTCCGGGGCCGAATGCAGTTTGAGGTTATCACCGGCGGATATTGTCATCAGCCCAGTGGCACACTCCAGCCGTTCTCCCCTCTGTCTGACTTATAAACAGAAGAGAGGGTGAAAAAGAGAAAGACAGACTGCTTAAAAAAAATCAGACCATGGCACAGAGAGGTCACGTCGCCGCTCATGCGCTTCACTTCTCACTTACGGCTGATTTTCTTTCTTAATGATGCATCAAATCTGCACTATAGTCACTCAAAAAGTGTGTTTTATTTAACAATTATACATCAAGGGCGACATGAAGATCAGTAAATAATAACAGAGACGAAGTCGAGGTCGAGGTTATTATTCACCAATATTCACTGAGCCTGAGGCGGATAATTGTTTTAATATAAACACACAGGTGATTATTTAAAATATAATTTATTTCAAACTTCAAGATGTTCACACAAATATAATAACTTTGTGATGCAGACTTGTGTCACTTATCTATGCCGAGTCACATAAAATACTTTCTTTTGAAACCGATTAAATAAATCACAATTCCACTTTCTCTTTGAATAGTTTTAGAGCAAACTTCGTAGCATCTTTAGTGCTTTCATCTTCGGAACAGCATTTTCCTTCATCATTTGTAATTCTTCCTCACTTACAGTGATGAAGTGATTGGCTGCTATTTTGTCAAGTTGCTTGAGGTGATTATCGAGAAATAGTCTGAATTTCTCGACCAATCAGCACACACAATTTCCTATAATCACCTGCGTATTTTTACTAATAACCATTGAGATTGACGTAAACATGTCATGATGGTTTATGTCCAGTAATGTCATGCATTCGTTACTGGTCTTAAAGTCTGTATCGCTGTGCATAACTGTTATAAAATAAGAGTTATAACTGCTCTGTGACTTCACCTACATCATTTCTTATAAAAGGTCGTGCACTTTTCATAGCATTATACTGTATGTACAAAGTACTTGATAAAAGTAAGGAATAAAACACTCCATGTCATGCTGTTGGGTGGCATGTTGGTGTAGTGGTTCGCACTGTTGCCTCACAGCAAGAAGGTTCTGGGTTTGAGCCCAGTGGCCAACAAGGGCCTTTCTGTGTGGAGTTTGCATGTTCTCCCTGTGTCCTGGTGGTCCGGTTTCCCCCACAGTCCAAAGACATGCGGTTAGGCTAATTGGTGGCTCCAAATTGACCGTAGGTGTGAATGGTTGTTTGTGTCTATGTGTCAGCCCTGCAAATACCTGGTGACTTGTCCAGGGTGTACCCCGCCTCTCACCCATAGTCAGCTGGGATAGGCTCCAGCTTGCCTGTGACCCTGCACAGGATAAGTGGTCATGGATAATGGATGGATGGATAATAATAATAATAACTATCACAGAGAAAAGAACATGATATTGACAGCTAGCATTTGAAATTCAAGAAAGAAGGCAGGGACATGTGTTGTTGTTGGTGATTGGCTATTTACATTACATTACATTACATTACATTATACGGCATTTAGCAGATGCTCTTATCCAGAGCGACGTACAGTGAGTGCAAAAGTCAGGTACATGAAGTGCTGAACTGCTAGACAAGAAAGTTCTAGTGCCAACTGAACAAGTGACAGCAACACACAGTGCAACATTCTATTGATGTACCAATACTCAAACAGCCACAGAAACAAACCAACCATACAAATTATAACCAAATAGAGAACTCAAAACAGCTAACCCCAGGCTAGACAGTACACAGCCTGGGTTGGTCTAGACCAAAGCACAGTTATACATTGGGGAGGGAAAAAGGGGAGCGGTGCAGCCTGAAGAGGTGAGTCTTCAGTCTGCACTTGAAGGTGGTCAGGGAATGACCTGTTGAGCAGTCTTGAGTGGGCTGGGCAAGAGCGGAGAGGAGTGGTCAGGTGACCAGTAGTAACAGAGTGTAAGGATCTGGCTGGTGTGTCGGGGCGGATCAGACTCTGGAGGTGTGCTGGCCCTAACCCCTTGAGAGCCTGGTAAGCTAGCACCAACATCTTAAATTTGATGCAAGTTGTGATAGGTAGCCAGTGCAGGTCAGCAAGCAGAGGGGTGACATGAGAATAATGAGGGAGGTTGTAGACCAGGCAAGCTGCAGCATTCTGGATGAGGTGCAGGGGTCTGATGGCAGAAGCTGGAAGGCTAGCAAGGAGAGAGTTGCAGTCATCCAAGCGGGAGAGGATCAGTGTTTGGGCCAGGAGCCAAGTAGAGTAGGTGGTGAGGAAGGGGCGGCTCCTTCAGATGTTGTAGAGAAGGAATCTACACGTCCAGGTCACTGCAGTAGTTTGTCGTTGAACATGGCCCCTAGGTTCTTTGCACTGGGTGAAGGAGACCTCCATGGAGATGACAATGTCCAGGGGTACAGAGGATGGAGCAGGAATGTAGATTACCTCTATCTTGCCTAGGTTGAGCTTCAAGTGATGGTTGTCCATCCAGCTCTGGATGTCATGCAGGCAAGCAGAGATGTGAGCAGAGATGTGTGTCAGAAGGAGGAAAAGAGAGAAACAGTTGGGTATCATCAGCATAGCAGTGGTAGGATAGACCATGGGTAGAGATAATTGAGCCAAGAGACTGGGTGTAAGAGGGATCTTAGGTGGTGGTATCCCTGGTGCCACCAAGGAATTAAGGAGAATCTTCACTGAAGACGAGAAAGCTCACTCTGTGGGTGGAACAATGCAGAAATCAGTTCTAATGGATGGAGAAACAACTATCCAGAAGGTTCTATCAGGTCTAATCAAAAGTACAATTTATGAGTGAGATGTGAGTTCTCAAGCAGATTAACAAACTTTGGTAACCCTTTTAATTGGCTCTTGGCTTATGTAAAATGTTATTTTTTAAAAATAAATTGGCATTACTGTCAGAGCTGCCTTTATAGAAAATTCATCATCTTCTGACCAATCAGAATCCAGGCTTCATCAGTGCTAAGAGATAAAACAAAAGCAAACTATGTTACATGTAACGCTAACTATCATGTCGTGGTAATAATAAGTAACACGGTTAGATCAGTGGTTTATTTCTCATTTTGGAAATCTTAATAGATAATATCTGAGTACACACACACACACACACACACACACACACACACACACACACACTGATTAACGAAAAGCCTCCACTGTTCCACACTAATGCATCAGAAATATGAGTCATGTCTCGTGTGTAAATCTCAGAGCCGGACAGCAGTTGCTTAAAACGGTCCGAGTCATAGCCCCAATGACTAACAAGCATCAGAGACGTGTGTGTGTGTGTGTGTTTTAACGTCTACAGCCAAAGCAGCAGCTCGTAATAAAGAAAAGAGCTCCATGTCTTTAACATTAAAACCCTTCATCATTAGCGGTCACAGTTTTGTGCCACAAAGTCTGTGTGTGTGTGTGTGTGTGTGTGCGTATGTAAGAGCTAATAATAACCAGATGCACTTGTTTTCAACTACGCTTTTTCCAAGCTATTAAAAAAATATCACACAGCTGTAGTGTGTTCTGTCCCATTGGATTAAATTGATTTTAGTTATTTAAATAGATTCTAGAAAATCTTTTCTTTAAAGAATAATCTGTAAAATCCTGCAGATAATCTGTAAGGGTTCCACCTGAGGAGCAAGCTGAAGAACTCTGTAAAAATGCTATCATGATCATGATTAAGAAATGAGCTTCCACCAAGGTTCTAAAAGTATTTGAGGTGCTCAAAAAGTTCTAATCTCTTCTAAAGATGACCTGCACAGTTCCTGGATGAGTTCTTGATCTTGTTTTCAGAAGAACAACTGAAAAAATCCAGGATAATTCCTGTATAATCAAGATCTCTACTGAAGATCATTCAGTTCCTGGATGAGATCCTGATCTCTCCTGAATTGTATTTGAACAGTTCATAAATGAATTCCTTATCTCTTTTTCAAGAAGATCTATACAGTTCCTGGATGAGTTCTTGGTCGTGGTCTCTCTCTTTTTAGAAGATATTATATCTCTTGAAAAACATCTGCACAGCTCCTGGATGAGTTCAGCATTTACCAGATTTGAGACAGTTCCTGGATGAGTTCTTGATCTTTTTTTTTTAAGATCTGCACAGTTCCTGGGAAAGTTCCTGGTCTCTCCTGAAGAAGATACACAGTGCATGGATCAGTTCTTGGATTACTAACTGATATTTTTTGAAAATGATCTGAACAATTCCTGGATGAGTTCCTGCTCTCTTTTTGAAGATGTTCTGCCCAATTCCTGATGTCTTCTGGATGACTTCAGTATCTTCTGAGTTTGAGCAGGTTAGTGGATGTGTTCCTGATCTTTCATGAAGAATATCTACAGAGTTCTCAGATGAGTTCCTGATATCCTTTCTAAAGATCTGCACAGTCGGTGATCTCACATGAAAAAACAAAACAAAACATTTGTACAGTTCCTGGATAAGTTTCTGATATGATCTGAAGAAGATTTACACAGTTCCCAGATGAGTTCCTAATGTCTTTTCTGAACATCTGCACAGTTTCTGGATGAATTTCTGAAGATTTCTGAAAAATATCTGTACTGTTCCATCCTGCATGAGTTATTTCTCTCTTTTATGAGGGTCATCACAGTTTCTGGATGAGTTAATGAGCATGTTTTTGAAGATCTATACAGTTCCTCCAGAAGAGGATGCAACCAATATGATATAATGGTGATCTATGTTTTCATTAAAGATGATTTCTTGAGCAAGGAATCTCTTAAAAACATTGGATGCACAAGTTCTTTTTATTTTTATATATATTTTTTCAACTTGACCCGATTTAAACCTCTGAATCAGCTCGCCAGAAAATCTAACTGTTTTCCAAAACATGTCTCGAGTGTGTCACGGTTGTTTTTGAGGTTCGGGGACATGTTGTGTCTCTGATCCTGGAAGAAAAAAAAAAATACGGCACATTTCCGGGTAGACGGAGGAGTAGGTGTGCACATGGGGGAAATTTACACTAGCGTGTCTTTGCTGTTTTTCTCTCATCTCGGGGATTTTTCTGGCTTAAATGTCGGCTTGTTAAAGCAAAACACTCAAATCCTGTTGTTTTGGTTTTTTTTTTTTTTTTAAACGTGGGCTTGAAGCACAGCTGAACTGCTGTAACGCTGCTTCTCCACTCATTTGAATGGAATGCTCGCCTCGGACAGGACCTGATGGAAACCAAATGCTTCACTGTGGTCAGAGCTCACAGGAAAAATAGAGCATGAGCATAATAAACACACAGCTTGTTTTCACAGTTTGTGCAGGTACACCACCACTATCACGGCTGCTCATAGTGGAACGAATTGATTGAAAAATATCGCTAATTAATGGGCAGTTAATGGATAATTAATGACTAATTACATTACAGGCATTTATCAGATGCTCTTATCCACACTAACACAAAGACAGGAGGTTGAACTGGAGGTCGCAGAGCTGAAGATGTTGAGATGTTCATTGGAAGTGACAAAGTTGGACAGGATTAGAAACAAGAATATCAAAGGGACAGGACATGCAGGACGGCTTGGAGACAAAGTGTGAGTTTGGAGAGGCGAGATTGAGATGGTTTGGACACGTCCAGAGGAGAGATCCAGAGTGTATTGGGAAAAGAACGCTGGAGATGGAGTTGCCATGAGGATGGTTGGTGTGACAGAAGAAGATACAGAGGACAGGAGGAAATGGAGGGACTTTATCCGCTGTGGTGACACCTAATGAGAAGAAGAAGAAGAGCAGATGCTCTTATCCAGAACAACATACAACAAGGGGCTGTTGACACACTGTTCCTGAAGCAGAGAGGGTTAAAAGCCTTGCTCAAGGGCCCAACCATTGTCAGTGCTGGGGCTTGAACCCATGATCTTCAGATCAGTAGTTAACTAATTAATCAATCAATTAATTAATTATTAAAAGATACTCAAACTGCTTAAATCACCAACATCAGGATCGAAAGCCAGTAAAACATGTCATTTCAGGGGGAAAACATATTGCGAATACGTCTTCCAATCGTGAAATTTTTTTGAATTTAGCTGGATGTTGATTTTAAAAAAAAACTTATTTCATGATGTCAGCATGACGATTGTTTTCATTAACTATTAAAGTATTGTGTTTTTTTTTTTCTTTTGTGATTTTTTTTCTGTGTACAGTGGGGCAAAAACGTATTTAGTCAGCCACCAATTGTGCAAGTTCTCCCACTTAAAAAGATGAGAGAGGCCTGTAATTTTCATCATAGGTA
>JAODVO010000014.1:12692818-12704507 GCA_025400055.1 Notarius lentiginosus
GTCAGCCCTGTGATGACCTGGCGACTTGTCCAGGGTGTACCCCGCCTTTCGCCCGTAGTCAGCTGGGATAGGCTCCAAAGTGGCTACAGATAATGAGAGAGATGAGATTATTTACTGTTTGGTCTCAAACACATTAAGAAGGTGTGCCTCATCAAAAGTTAATCGAAAAGCATTTTCAACCTCATGAAGCTGGTTAAGATAATGCCAGTAGTGTACAAAGAGTCATCAGGGTCAGTGCTGGATAGTTTGAAGAATCTAAAATATAAAACACACATTTTATTTTAACACTTTTTTTAAAAAATAAAAAATCCATATATGTTCCATATGTTGTTTCATAGTTTTAATGTCTTTTTAATATTGTTGTACAATGTAGACAATACAGAAAAACGTATGAATGAGTCGAGTAGGGGTGTACAAACTTTAGATTGTTAGGTTAGACTTGAAGCGTACAAAGAACAACGTTTCTGTCTTTATCCAACTGGTTGTCAACTCGGAGCCGGATTGTGGAGCGAAACACTGGTGAGAAAGATAGCTTGGCTTATCTGTTCCCTGAGACGTGACTGAAAAGCACTTCGGAAATGCATCAGATGTGCATTGGCTTTTTTGTGAGACTTTTTTGAAGGATGTGCAAAACTTTAAGATCAGTATCCTAGAACTCTAGATTTTATTAAAGCTAATACTTCAGAAAGTGTGTGTGTGAGAGAGAGAGAGAGAGTGCGTCTTTATAAACGAACAGAAGAAAGTAACACATCACACTGGTTGAGGGTTTTTTTTTTTTTTTTGGGGGGGGGTGATCGCATTCGAGACGAGACACCGTATATGACCGAGCCAAAGGCTAGACATTATATCCTCCCCAGACTGTGAGTCAACATGCTGGGACACGATCTACTGCTGAGGGCTGTTCAAGTGTGTACTCGCATAGAGATCTCTCTCTCTCTCTCTCTCTCTCTCTCTCTCTCACACACACACACTCTGAGTATCTGCTATGTGCAGGTGTGAATGAGGAAATGGCTGGCTCTGGAAACTGCCTCCCCAGGTAATTTGTTGTGCCCGATTTTCACTTGGGCTTTTTCAGATCAGTCCTCGTAAACCTTTACTTTTAGGCATTTGGAAAGTCATTCAAACTTTCACTAACTTCTGGATGACTGACTTTTTTTAATAAAAGAGTTAATGTTATTATCCTCAATCATCCAGCTGTCCTCTAATGATTCTTTTTTTTTTTTTTTTTTTAAAGTTCTCCTAAGAGAGACTGTTTGATTTGTTTAATGCTTTACCCCACACAGTCTTTTGAAAATCTGTACATTTAAAAGGCCCAGTCGAGGATCTATCAGCGATTTATTTTATTTTTTTTTTCCGAGTAGGTTTGTGTGCGCATGTGTGTGGTATTTCGTTCTGGAAGGAGAACAGAAGTTGGCAAAGCCATCTGATGACTCCGTCTTCTGCAGTGGCGCCTGTAATAAGAACCATGACTGCTGTGAGCCAGCAGAAAAGTGTGTGAGCATTTGACTGGGTTTCAAAGAATATAAATGGAGGCAAACATAAATGTTCGAGGCCCTGGCATTTATTAAATATTTATAAATGGTTGGTTCAAGAAATGCATGTCTATAAATCCAAAATGATTATTAGGCAAAGATATGATTTTCTGCCTGATTAGGCAGATCATCAGGACATGGGTCGTCTCCCTCTGGAGCAACTTGAGTGTTTACAGTGCGCGTATTGCATCTGGTTTGATTTAAACTGATGTTTGTTCTCTCATTTCTTGATCACTGTCGTCCTGACTGCGTTATTAACCACTTTGGGTTGCAGGTGAAACTCTGCAAGATCAGATTTGTCTGCTTATGAACGTCATGAGATTTTATCTCGGAGAGGAAAGAGAAAAACAGAAACGGCAGTCTCGGCTTTTCAGTGTGTCCATGGACAAGTAACAAGGACTCTAGTGGTTAATTTATTTAAGACGCATTTCGATCCTGAGTACAGTAATCTTGTAGTACTAATTCTTGTTCTTTCCACCACGTTTAAAAACATGCTGTAAGGCGCAGTTTCTTTGTCAAATGGTCACCTGATGCCAGAATCAGACTACAAGAATTCAACACCGTGGACAAATTTCCAGCTCCTGGAACGATGAACAGGCCTCGTAGTGAGACATGATGGAAGAACTATGACGTGGCGTCTGGGCCCAACAAAAAGTCTAACATGTCCAATTTTTTTCTGTTTTCTTGCCTAGTTTGACTTGCTATGTTGACTTGATAGCCATGATTGATAGTTTCTCGACCCTCCTCCTCAACGGCACGCAGAGACCTGAACGATGATTGGGCAGGGTCGAACTCGTAGTGTTGCCAGTCTCCTGACCAAGACACGAATTTATGGCACTGTGATTGTCTAATCTGACATGGTGACCATCATGAAAGACGAAAATATCATGGTGTTTGATCCCAGCTTTCGTTTCTGCGGTTGGGTTAAAGGGGGAGCAGACTTCGAGATGTCGAATTCTGATTATACTTTGGTTGACCTCTCAAAATACAGCCCCACCAAACTCAAATCAACCAGAAGAAAATGACAGGGAAAAGAAATTCAGAAATCTTAATGGTCTTTCTTTCGCAGTTGCTGGTTAATTCACCGCAGATGTGACTAATATCAAGAAGCTGATTATGAAGGCGGATTGTAAGATATCCTAGCTTTTCTAATAATGGATAACATAATGGTGTTTTTTCATGGTGCTGCAGTGGTTAGCACTGTTGCCTCATACCAAAAAGGTTCAGGGTTTGTACCTCATGGCTGACTGGAGCTTTTCTGTTCCCCCTTTTGTTACTCCACCAACAGAGAATGGGTTCTGTTCTGATTTGTGCACCAAATTTCAAACCTTTTATTAGTGTTTCAACCAAAAATAAATTGGTTTGGAACCTGAATAGTTGGTTCTCGACTGGAACCATTTAGTAGACGCTCTTATCCAGACTGACGTACAACATAGTTGGGGGTCAGGTGCCTTGCTCAAGGGCACTTCAGCCATTCCTGTTGGTCAAGGACATCGAACCGGTAACCTTTTGGTCCCAAAGCTGCTTCTCGAGCCATTAGGCCATGGATTCCCCCATAAATATTGCTGGTTTTTCCACTGCAAGCCATGATAACATAAGTGAGCATGTCATTAGTTTGGAGAGGAAGAAGGGCACAGCAATGGAGAACTCAACAGAAAAGGACACCGCTTTTGAAAAAAAATGGAACGAAAGCAAATATCTGCAGTAACAGAACAAAAGGTCACTCAATGTGCTCCACCATCTTGCTACTACTGTTTACATCCATTGGGCATTGTGCAACGCCCTCTGTTCACCCTTGACACATCTTTCATTTACAAGGCAGCCATGGCCTTGATGAGGGCAGCCATGGCCTAAAGGTTAGAAAAGCAGCCGTGGACTCAAAGGGTCACTGGTTCTTGGACTGGCAGGAAGAATGTGGGGGGAGTGAATTAACTGCTTTACCCTTCCTCTGTATCCATGGCTGAAGTGCCCTTGAGCAAGACACCTAACCCCCAACTGCTCCCCATATAGTGTACAGGGTGTGTAGTATAGCTGCCCAGTTTTGTGTGCGTTGCTTCAGATGGGTTAAATGCAGAGGAGGAAGTTGGCTGTGCTCTAGTGTACACGTGACAAAGGCAGCTTTTTCAGTGGTTCCACTCAATTGGTGAAAACCTGGGCGAGTTCATTAGCACGCACCAAGGTTCAAAGAATCCTGAACAGACCCGGTTCATGAACCCATTCCCTGTTGGTCAAAAAGTGGCTCGTGTGGAGTTTGCATGTTCTTCCCGTACCTGCATGGGTTCCTCTGGGTGCTCTGGTTTCCTCCAACAATTCAAAGACATGCAGATTAGATCAACTGGCTACTCTAAATTGCCCGTGAATGTGAGTAGATTGTAGATTGGCGACCTGCCCAGGGTGTATCCCGCCTCTCGCCCAAAGTCAGCTAGGATTGGTTCCAGCTTCCCCCACGACTCTGGCCGTTATGCAGTATAGATAATGGATGGATGTTCTTGCATCCTAAAATACTACATGGTTTGTCTTAAGGTTAGTAATAAGTATGAAATTATTAAATAGTCATGCAGGTATATGGAAAGAAAACACCATACATTTTCCATTGGTGCACTTCACTGTCGTCTTGGCAGTTTAATATTTGATGTGGTGGTGGTGGTAGTAGTAGTAATAATAATAATAATAATTTGGCCACAGTACCAATCAAAGAATGGAAATCTGGCCTCACTGGAAGAGAAACCCAAACCCCTCCAACCAAATTCCATGCAAATTGTTCAATTTTCCAAAACGCCGGTGATTTGAATTGTTCCCAGCTGTTGAGTTATCAGCGTTTTGATTTTCTCCAGGCTTCTGGGTCAGGCAAGTTGATGAGAGCTGCCTCTATGTCTGCCTTACTGTTTAAATAAGAACTAAGTGGCATTTGATACTCTAGCATGTCTCCCTCCCCCCTTCCTCGCCTCGTAACCCACAGAGAAAAGGGGAGGTGAAAGGGGGGGGGAAAGGAAAAGGGTGAAAAATTGCATGGGGGCTTAGCAAGGATCCGTAGTTGTAGCCATGTCATTAATTCTTTTTGGAGACTTTATCCTGACTTCATTGGGAAAGTATGCTGAAATTATGTTTCATATGGAGGTGTTTTAAATGCCCGTTGTGTGTGTGTGTGTGTGTGTGTGTGTGTTGGGGGGTTACACAGGCAGTGTAAAAATGAAAAGAAGACATATGAAGCATTATAAAGCCAGGTGTGGCGGGATTTTTTTTTTTGTATCACCTTACAGGTCCATAATGTCTGTCTATTTTCTATAGCGAACGGGTTCCTAATGTTTTCAACACCAGCGTAGTGTGTAGCTACCCCCTGCAACGATCTTCAACACTACTAAAACTCCATTCGTGCACATTTTTGCATTTCACCATCGTGTGAAAAGGGAGGTCGCTGAGGCTGACTGGCCGCAGCCTGAAACCATTCGAGTAATGTTGTCTAACGAGCTTATTTGCCAAAAATTGGCTGAACAAATTTTGAAGTGTGCCTTTTCATGGTACAATGCGCCGCTTGTCTGTGCGTGCTCCGGGCTGGGAAGATGGGAGATTAAGAGATAAGGCTCTTAATATAAGGAACTTGCTCACACACATCTGTATGCACCGATGTTGGCATTTGAGAGTGCAGAAAAGGGTAGGTGGGGTGGATAGGAGGGGAGAGGGGATTTCAGACGGAGAACATTTGATATAACACAGACGATGTGAAGGGTGTTGAGCAATTGGACTCCTCCATTCCAGCAGCTAGTGATTGTGTCCTGGAGGAGGTTATGATATAAGCTTTGAGCTTAGATGATGTATGATATAAATGGCAGCCTTGAACCTGAAGGACTGCCACGGTTCTTTTCAGGCTTCCAGCATTGTGAATTAAGAGGTGTAATGGGTATTATTCCATCCACATTCACTGGATATGAGCAATCGTGTGCTCTGATTGGCTACTCTGCTTACTAGGCTATCAGCTCATATACTGGGAGTAGAGAAAAACAAAATGGAGGAGCGTGCTGCTAAACCAACCAAGGACGAAATAAAAACTCTACTTGAAAACAAACCCACAAAAAAAAGCAACAAAATATGGAATAAAAGTATTTGATAGTAAGACTGTGTATGTGTTTTTGTTTTTTTCTTTTTCAAGAATTATTATTATTATTATTATTATTATAGCACTTTTCACAAATTGCTCATTATTTCGCCGATTTGGTTACATTCTAAGCGGAAATGATTTTGTCGGATGTTTTCTATCAAGCTTTTATTTATTGAATTCGCAAAATATAAAAATAAAAATTTTCTGTTTCTCAAAATCCAGTAAATGTGGATAGAATAAAAGTTATTCCACTCAATCTCGCCATACATGGCTTATAGCCAACTCGAAGATACATGCCTCATTGGCTATCAGCTCATGTACGACTCGATTTCATGGAATGACTGTTAAATAATCGGCGCTACATGGAAACAGACACAAGCTCTGGTGAAACAGCACCTCCACATAAGTACATGTCGGGTGTTTTATATCTTGCGTCCATCTGCCTTGCTAACTCGGCGGTCTTCTTTTTCAAAGGCAAAGCCTAGGTCTTATTGTTTTTGTTCCAGATTTGCCAAAAGGGCAGTTCTAGAAAATATTGATCAAGCTGTTTGTCAGTTCGTGCTATATGAATACTCTGAACTGAAGAGTGCACAACAAAGTGGGATTAGAGGATCTCCAGTCATACAGAAACCACAGTCATGGGTTATGTCCAGAACTCCACATGTGATACTCAGTTAATAAAATGGGAATAGTACATACACCACAACAGGAACCTACTCACTGAGCACTTTATGAGGAATGTTGCTATACTAATACTGGGTCGGACCTCCCTTTGCTTGAAAAACAGCCTCAGATCTTCGTGGCATGGTTGAAAACATTCCTTTGAGATTCTAGTCCATGTTGACATGATTGCATCATGCAATTCCTACAGATTTTGCATTCAGATGCTTTTTCATGATGTGAGCCTTGCATTTTTCCACATACCAAAGATATTCTGTTGGATTCGGATCCGGTGACTGGGAAGGCCGCTGAAGAACATTTGAACTCCTTGTCATGTTCATGAAACCAGATTGAGATGAAATTTGCTTTGACACGGTGCATTATCATGTTGGAAGTAGCCACTGGAAGATGGGTAAATTGTGGCCATGAAGGGATACACACAGTCAGCAACAATACTCACATAGGTTGTGGCATTCAAGCTATTAACAGGCCCAGTGTGTGCTAAGAAAACATTCCCCACACCACTACATTACCCCCACCAGCCTGGACTGTTGATTGTTGACACAAGGCAGGTTGGGTCCATGGATTCATTCTGTTGGTGCCAAATTCTGACCCCACCATCTGTGTGCCTCAGCAGAAACCAAGATCCATCAGACCAGGCTACATTTTTGAGTCTTCAGCTGTCCGGTTTTGGTGATCCTGTGCCCACTGCAGCTTCAGCTTTCTGTTCTTGGCTGCCAGAAATGGAAGCCAACATGATCATCCGTTGTTGTAGCCCATCTGCCTCAATGTTCAACATGGCGTGCATTCTGAGATGCTTTTCTGCTCACCACTATTTTAAAGAGTAGTAATCCAAGTTACTGAGGCCTTTCTGTCAGCTCGAGCCAGTCTCCATTGACCTCTTTCATCAAGACATTTTCGTCTGCATAACTGCAGCTCACTGGATGCAGGAGTTTTTGTTGTTGTTTTATAAATCACACCAGTCCTTAGTAAACTGTAGAGACTGCTGTGAGTGAAAATTCCAGATCATCATGTCACGGCCAAAATCGCAACGATCTAATTTTTTTCCCAGTTCTGATGTTCGATGTGAACCTGACTCTGCACGATATGTATTGCACTCCTGCCACATGATTGGTTCATTTAGATAATTGCATGAATGAGGTGTCCAGGTATTCCTAATAAAGTGTCCGATGAGTGAGTGTATGGTGTTGACAGTTCAGTATGACGTGCAGATTCAGAGTATCAGTGGAGAGATTGATGTTTGCTTGATTTCTTTCACACCAAAATATTGTCCATCTTGAGATTTAAAAATAGGCCTAATAAATACAGGTGGGTGGAAATCCCTCTTAAGAGCATCCCCCTGCTACCATGTTGTTTCAGAGGCCCGGGTAGCCACTCGAGCATTCACACAAGGTCTATGAACATTGCGGTTTCATCTTGTGGCTTTCAACCCACCCCCAAAGGAGAGAAAAACTGGAAATTCAGGATGCAGGCCAGCAGCCAGTGGGTAAGGTGAAAAGAGAGCCCCAGGTGATGTGATCGTGGTGCATGCAAAAGCCTTGTGCAAATCTGCACACAAAAGACCAGCTTGTACCCTTTTCTGTGGGTGGCTTACTGTTACTGACAGCCAGGAAGGGTTGGTTTCTTTCTTTTTTTTTTTCTTTCTCCTTTCCTTTTCTCTTTTCAAACAAGAGAAGAGGTGATGATGGAAGGGTGGATGGCTGCAGGGGAAATGGGTCTGGTGTGTGATGGGATGGTGTGTACTGGATATGTAAACATTGTGTAGGTAACAGTAGGTAGAGATGAGTTTCAACAACGCAGGTGTTCAATCCGAGACGAATAAAAGAACGATGTGGATTCCTGGTGTAAGCCTGTTTTCAGTGGGGTGTATCGTACTGATAGGATCTCTGAATGCAGCAGCAAGGTCAACACTACATTTTAAGCAACACCCTTATTCCCAACTTCAGCCCTCTCCCGCCCTTACGTGTTCTGTCCGTCGCTAACTAACACACACACACACACACACACACACAAAGGCAGTACTGTATAGTCTCTGTTTATAACAGAGGCAGCTCATGCACTGCAATTTAGGAGGCGTGCAACCCAGGAAATTGCCGGTCTCGGCCATGGCGTGCTTTCACTGAGGGAATGCTATTCATCGACCAAGTAATTGGCAGAGTTTTTTTTTTTAAATACCTTGTAAGTAATTACCTTATAAACAAAATAACATGCCACTCAGGCATTCAGCTGTTTTGACCTGTTGCATGGAATGCTGACATGGAGTAGCTTAGTGTATGTACACACACACACACACACACACACACACACACACACACGTGTGTCTCATTATCCTTGTGAGGACCTTCCATTGACATTATTATTGTTGTTAATTAATGCTGTGCCTAAACCTAATCCTAACCTTTATCTCCGTAATGAAAATGAAACTTTTTGGCTTTTTTTTTTGTTTGTTTAAAAAAAAAAACACAACCGCAATTTCCTTGTGGGGACCATCCAAATGACAAGGTCAAAATTGTCAGATTTTACTATCCTTGTGGGGACATTTGGTCCTCAGATATGTATGAATGTATGTATGAATGAAAGATCTCCCACACACAGAGAGAGAGAGAGAGGGGGGGGAAACATGGAATTCTCCAAGTCCATGACTAAGGACATTATAATCTGACATATGTGATCCACCACTGCGGGAAGGTTAAAACAAGACTGCTCATTGTCACTGCGTGAGTCTGAGCGAAAATATGAGCTTGCTGACCGCCATTAGGGAAATGTTGCCCTTTCTCTGGAATTAATTTGTCTCGCTGAATGTCTGTCTGTTTTCAGAGCGAATAACAAGATCTCAAGCATATCACCAGAGCAGCTCAGACCGTTGTCTGCCCTGGAGACCCTGGACCTCAGCAATAACAACTTGGTGGACGTGAAGGGATTCCCTTCTCTCCCTCTGAAAAACCTGTGAGTGGTTCATCATCTTTTGGATAAAAGCACACACCGTTCCTTTCATTAAGGAACTTTGTGTACAGCAGAACTGCTAGCCGTGTAATGATGTTCGTTAAACACCACAACCATAATTCATATTTAACTGTTTATAATATAATTACATTTAATGGAGTCCAATATGTTTTTGTAATTGTCTTGTTTGTTTTGGCAGCAGGCTTCAGCTTCCAGTGTGCTCATACATCAGCACTTGACTTGATTACTTTAAACTGCCCGCTAGCTTTGCAGCTCAGATTTATGATGCTGTTGATTTGGGGTTAAATTTACTATATTTTAACTATTCAGTATCCAGAAATGCTGTTTAAATAACAATTCAGAGTCTTTAGTTTTATGAAACCAGAGTTCCTGCTGGCTTCTGAAAAATATTCTCCACTTTTTTTGTTTTTTTCCTTGAAATATCAAGTGGAAGAAGTATTCTTTACTTTATCAAATTTTTTCAGATAAAATTTGGGCTTCACTCCAGCCTCTGATGATTTTGGGCAGCCTGCGCACCTTCAAGCTAAAATAAACCTGTTTAGTTTGAGCTTACTGAAGGTTATTTTATCAGGGAATTATTCTAAAGAGGTATGAGGACTCCCTTTAGCCTTTACTTGAACGCAAAACTTGATTTGAACAGAGTCGAGAAGAATCTGGGAACAAACAGTGAACGAATCTGAATTTCCTATCAATTTATGAACCTGACACAGCATTTTACATCGTACGTTCGCTACGGGAACTCAACATGCCATGCTGCCCAAAACAGAGCTCCCTTCAGTCGCTTGCTAGCTGACAGCACTTTCACTTTGGCGCTTTTAACCGACCCCCCCCCCCGTATTACTGACACTGCCCGATGTTCTCAGGGATGGTTGGGGTGCCGAGTGTGCCTCCCCCCTGGCTGTTTCAGCCCTTAAATCATCTTCAGTGCTTAAAAAAAAAAATCTCGACCAAAAACTTCATCAGCTTAGACTGCGCCATTGTTTGAATCACGCAGAGATGATTACACCACCACACCAGACTGCATAAGACGCACTGCGATTGGTCAAAAGCTCAGTGCTCATTTGGTCATTATGTGTAGTGGATTTTTATTGGTCACAAGCACGAGCTCATTGCTTACACTCTGGCTTCCTGCCGTCTCTTCACTGGGGTTGGATTTCAGCAAACAGAAGGATTTGTGGAGGGATTTCTATGAAACATGACTGACAATAAAGATGACAAATACATTCGTCACTGTGACGACTGCTAGCAGTTTCCTCTTCGTCACTGATGGATTATGTTCTTCAATGACGAGCATGACAAGCACCAGCAGGAACCCTGTGAAACTTTAATCTACTCGATACTACACTCAAAATCATGTCTTCTGAGTTCTGTGTCAATTTTAATAAAACCCTTTTTATTTTATTAATTCCATAAATCAAAATGGGGAGTATAAAGCATGACATCTGGCTCATCATGCAAAAATAGGACGTGCTGGATCAAGGGCTGTTTTATAAGCTGCAAGCTAATAAGGGTGAAAGCCATGTTTATTAAATTAAGGATTTAAAATTTTCTGTGATTGGTGTAACGAGAGCTATTCATGCAGTAATATGTTGGTGGTAAAGCCTAATAGTCTCTTATTTATTTGAGTGCTTGCCATCTAGTCTGTCTTTTTATTTCCTTTATTTTTAAACTGTGCCTGTTCCATCGTATTGCAGTTGAAAGAAAAGAAAGTGATTTCAGAGTGGATGAATACAGCCCTATCTATGAGAGCAACAGACTTGGAATTCACGTGGGATGAGAAACTCTTTCTTTTTCTTGAGGTGTATTTTATATGATGCCAAGCTTTGTATTTGTTTTGCTCAGGTACATGAACAACAACCGCATCTCTGTGTTGGAGCCGGAATGCTTTAAAAATCTGTCCAACACCCTGCTGGTGTTGAGACTGAACCGGAACCGTCTGAACTCCATCCCTGCCAAGACCTTCCAGCTTGACAACCTCCAACACCTGTAAGTGACCCGTTGCGTATTATGCATGTGAAAGATCTATGCTCGACATTTCGCTGAACATTTCACTGGCTGTGGTTGGCAGGGATCTGAGCAGGAATCGGCTGCGACGAATCAAAAGCTTGACCTTCAACGGCCTTCAGACACTTCGCTCTTTAAACATGCAACGGAACGGAATCGTACGGCTGCTGGACGGAGCGTTTTGGGGCCTCAGCAAAGTGGAAATCTTGTGAGTGAGCTGATGCTGTAATGGCAGTAGTCACAGACTTAATTGTACTATTTATTATATAGACACGAGTGTGTTACTGGGAAATACGCCACTCATATTTTTCACACGAACTACATGCGGGACGTTTGAGTAACATCTCATCTCATTATCTCTAGCTGCTTTATCCTGTTCTACAGGGTCGCAGGCAAGCTGGAGCCTATCCCA
>JAODVO010000014.1:13172505-13183906 GCA_025400055.1 Notarius lentiginosus
TTAAAAAATTTTATATATATATATATATATATATATTTAAGCTATATGATCAGCAACACAGCCTGTCTCACTACACACAAAAGTCATTTTTTCCTTAATGAGGTCCAGGCAGAGCAGGGTCTAATGTCTACCATCTAATTTATCAGTTTCCTGTGTGTTGCATAATGTCTCAAATTTGGCCATTCGCTGTAAACAGGCATGACATGTGTCACTGCTGCCAGCAATCCTAGAGTAAAATCACTCTGCTGTGTCTATGCTGCAAAGATTCAGCAGAACAGATAGATTATCATTTAAGATATTAACCCTCTCCTGACCATAGCACCCGTAGAATGCCCTAGACGTCATCATCAGGAGACCATCTAAGTTTCGGACTGACTTTTTACTAACTGAATATTTACCGTTATTGTTTTTTTTATTATTATTCATGAAATTAATGTTAGAAATTGAGTTTAACAAATGCTGCACTGATTTGGTTTCAGCAGTATGGAATGGCTATGATGGACAGTATGGTGGTGCAGTGGTTAGCATGGTTGCCTCAGAGCAAGAAGGTTCTGGGTTTAAACCTCATGGCCAACTGGGGTCTTTCGAGAGTTTGCATGCTGTCCCTGTGCCTGTGTGGGTTTCCTCCAGGTACACTGGTTTCCTCCCACAGTCCAAAGATATGTGGATTAGGTCAAGTGGTTACTCTAAATCACCCATGAGTGTGAATGGTTGTTCATCTCTGTGTTAGCCCTGTGATAGATTCGTGACTTGCCCAGGGTGTACCCCCCTCTCACCCAAGGTCAATTGGGATTGGCTCCAGTTTCCCCATGATCCTGAAAGATAAGTGGTCTGGATCGATGGATGGATAATGGGTATGTGTATTTTGGATGTGAAGCAAGTACAAAAACATGTCTTCCTTCTGAAGCCCATCTGCAGTGTATTTTACCAGACCATTTGCCCTGTATATGTAGTGAAGTTGATGGGTCAAAAAAAAAAAAAGTCCCTCCCAAGCCAGGCAGTCTCCAGTACTAACCAGGTCCTTAAGGTGCATTGGGTGGCACCAATCTCCACTTCTATGGTCCTTGGCCTCTCATACAGCTCAGGGCTAGTTCTCTGGTAACCATGAGAGTTTGGCTCCCCACTCACATCTGTGTTGCAGCATGTCTTGCCAGCCGGCAGTAGATACCATTTTTATGATGGTCTTTGGTATGACCTGACCATGAGTAGAACTCGCAATCTCCCGATCAAGAGGCAGACACACTAACCACTAGGCCAACTCGAGGTCAAAGTTGATGAGTAATTGCGAACAAATGAAGGAGTCTTACTTTGATCATTGCAAAAATGCCTCGATACTATTTACGACAACATCCTCATGCCTACTGCTGCATACATGATTTAGGCTACTGTAAAGGTATAAATCTTGAGTACCTATAGAGGAATAACATATTTTATTCTAACACACAATATATTTTAATATTAGTGAATGGGCTTGCTCCATTCTTGGTTAATTTCTTTGCTTGTGTGGGTGTATGTGTGAGAGAGTGTGTGAGTGAAAAAAAAAAAAAGTCAGCAAACTGTCAGCACTGTTCATCAGCAGCCAAGGCGTGCCTGCATGGTCTCTCTTTCATGGAGCCGATTTTTCCCCAGGAAGCAGAGTGACTCAGTTGTGGTTGTTGTGGAGATTTCTGCATGTTACAGCCCTGCAAAAGGCATGCTTTTCCAGTTCACATTAAGGTCCTTCACCGACCTTAAATATCCTTCCTTTCCAATAAAGAAAGATATCTACAATTGATCTATGTCTGAGAGAGGTAAAATGGTATGAGCTTTTGTAATAAAGCCATATCCTTTAGGGTTTAAAAAAATTCAGGTACTCTAGTCATGTTTTTGTTGTAAAGGGCTAGGCTGTATTTCATTACCCTATTTTTTTCCACTTCGGATGATTTTTGGAAAAACTGCAAGAAGTGTTACTCATAGTTCAGAATGTGACCTTTCCTTT
This sequence comes from Notarius lentiginosus, assembly GCA_025400055.1. Lineage (NCBI taxonomy): Eukaryota > Metazoa > Chordata > Actinopteri > Siluriformes > Ariidae > Notarius > Notarius lentiginosus. The sequence continues at coordinate 13,174,484 of JAODVO010000014.1, forward strand.
TCATGAAGTTTGGATAACAGTCAAAAACAAAATCCAATAAAGTATTTATTTTTTTTTATTTATTTAAGAAAATCAGTATATTTTGTCTTTGACTCTAAAGGATAATAGCCTCCAGATCTTCAGGGTGGATTCAGTGGTTTAAAACAATCTATACTTGTTATTATTTTTCCTCAGAATTCTTTTGTGATATGGGTAATGCTGTGACCTAATTCAGGGGAGGAACCGCAGGAAATCCCCCTTACTGCAGCTGAGGTAATCAGGGTCCTACAGGTTTCTACAGGATAGGGGATGTGACCTATTGGGCTTGTGTACCCTCAGGATAGGGCCGGTGGTTCTCTCACTATTCCTCATGAAGCACAAGTTTTTGTGTGGCCCAGAAAAACAACTCTGAAATCCATTTTTAATCATGTGTCAAATGTGCTTGTAGATTCAGTCCTTAGTGATAACAGATTAATTCCATTTGTGTAGGTTTAGACACTGGAAACCCCCTATTAAACATTCACTCATCTCTACTCTTTCTAACTAACACACACACACACACACACACACACACACACACACACACACACACACACACACACACACACACACACACACACACAAAGATCAAAAGGCAAGCTGGCTGTAACAGGAAATGGCCTATTTAATAGGGGAATACATTAACATAATAAGTGATAAATTTGGTCTTTCCTGCACTTGAATATGATTAATCGTGATTCAATGTCAACATGTGGTACCAAAATTATTGGTGATTGCAAAGTGTATTGTATGTTCCTTTGAGCCGGGTGAAAAGGCCTCTGTGCTCCTATTCCACTAACTTTGATGCTGTTGGAAAGCCTGATCCTGCAGGATGTAATAGTTGGATCAGGAACCCAACCACACACATCGACACACACCTGCACTCTTCCCCTCTTGGTGCGAGATGAAACATCAATTTCCAGTTTTTCAGGACTGCATGTGCTGGGCTGAGCAATAACTAAAGTTCATGCACAGTACAGGATACAACAAAACAATCATGTTGCCAGTGATCTGTGTGCTGCGTTTGTCTTATTCTGTTGTCCTCTACAACACTCATGTGATTTAGAAATCAATGTTGAGACTTATGAGTACAAACCCGGAAATGCCCTTGGGAACTGCTTTGATCTTCGCTTGAATGAGTTACCTCAAACTGCTGGCATGCATGGTTAAAATCTCATAAGTGATCTTTCATAACTGGGAGCTGGGCAGAAAGATATGTCTGGCATGCTCAGCTAGGTTAAGAGAAATGTTTATTTATTGTCATCAAAATGCAGAAGAAGGAATTCTTAACAAAGAATTTTTCTTGAATGCCTTTCTTGAATGTCTTTGTGTATGTTTTGTATTGTTGGGAACAATACTTTGCAATTGTAACTTGCCAAGCTACATGCAACTCATGATGTAAAATAGCTAAGCTATGGCCAAACTACCCATTTGATAAAGAAGCTAGCTATTAGGACAAGCGGAAAATGAAAAACAAGCTACTCTCCATATATATATGTCGCCATGTGAATCTTTCACACTCAAGCACTGATGAACATGGCCTTGAAAGTCTTGTTTTCATCACTAGTAGAATGCATCCGGTATAGCTGTATAACATGATTCTGTTATTCTCCACACAGATCAGTGAAAGCCTATGCTCTAATATACATTTACACTAATTACATATGTTAAACCTGGTTCCTGAAAGATGCAATCCTTTGCACAGATTTTGTGATTTACTTGATTCAAGAGTATTGAAAGCTAGTAGAGATAAGGGGAAAAGTAGTGAGAAGGTACTGTGTGACAAACTGCTCCACTGCTTCTTGGTGAAGAAGTACAACCCCAATTCCAAAAAAGTTGGGATACTGTGGGATACATAAATAAAAACAGAACACAATAATTTGCAAATCATGGAAACCCAATATTTCATTGAAAATAGTACAAAGACAACATATCAAATGTTGAAACTGAGAAATTTTATTGTTTTTTGAAAAACATGCTCATTTTGAATTTGATGTCAGCAACATGTTTTAGAAAAGTTGGGACGGGGCAACAAAAGACTGAAAAAGTTGTGTAATGCTAAAAAAAAAACTAATTTGGTTAATTGTCAATAGGTCAGCAACATGATTGGGTATACAAAGAGCATCCTAGAGAGGCAGAGTCTCAGAAGTAAAGATGGGGAGGGGTTCACTGCTCTGAGAAAGACTGCATGGGCAAACAGTAGAACAATTTAAGAATAACGTTCCTCAATGTAAAATTGCAAAGAATTTGGGAATCACATCATCTAGGGTGTATAATATCATGAAAAGATTCAGAGAATCTGGAGAAATCTCTGTATGCAAGAGACAAGGCTGAAAACTGACACTGAATACCTGTGATCTTCAGGCCCTCAGGTAACACTGCATTAAAAGCAGACACATGTCTGTAGTGGAAATCACTGTATGGGTCCAGGAACACTTCAGAAAACCAACGTATGTGAACACAGTGTGTTACTGCATCCACAGATGCAAGTTAAAACCAGATATAAACAATATCCAGAAACATCGACACCTTCTCGGGGCCCGAGCTCTTTTACAATGGACTGAGGTGAAGTGGAAAATTGTCCTGAGGTCTGATGGATCAAAAGTAGAAATTCTTTTTAGAAATCATGGACACCACGTCCTCCAGGCTAAAGAAGAGAGGGACCATCTGGCTTGTTACCAGTGCACAGTTCAAAAGCCAGCATCTGTGATGGTATGAGGGTGCATTAGTGCACATGACATGGGTAACTTGTAAATCTGGGAAGGCATCATTAATGCTGAATATATAAATGTTTCAGAGCAATATGCTGCCATCCAGACAAAATCTTTTTCAGAAAGACCTTCCTTCTTTTAGCAAGACAATGCCAAACCGCTTCCTGCACATATTAAAACTGCATGGCTCTGTAGTAAGAGAGTCTGGGTGCTAAACTGGCCTGCTTGCAGTCCAGACTTGTCTCCCATTTAAAACATTTGACGCATTATGAAGCGCAAAATACAATAAAGGAGACCCCAAACTGTTGAGCAACTGAAATTGTACATCAGGCAGGATTGGGACAACATTTTCTGTTTCAAAACTATAGCAATTTGTCTCCTCAGTTCCCAAACATTTACAGAGTATTTGTTAAAAGTAGAGGCGATGCAACACTGGTAAACATGCCCCTGTCCCAACTTTATTGAAGCGCGTCACTGATGACACATTCAAAATGAGCATACATTTTGCAAAAACAATAAAATTTGTCATTTTCAACATTTGATATGTTTTTTATATTTCATTGAAAATAATACAGAATTTCCATTATTTTGCAAATGATCACAATCTGATTTTATTTACAGTTTACACAGCATCCCAACTTTTTTGGAATTGCAGTTGTACAGTAGTTGATACCTTATTTTGTTGACGCACTCTCTCCTTTTGTCTTCCACTAGCTAATTTTGGAGCTTTGCTTCAGGGATGAAACAGATTTGATCCAGCCTCATCTCAACAGCATTCACTTGGTTCTTCCTCTGGTCAAACATGCAAGTCACTGACTTTAACCTAATAATCAAGCATCCATCATATCATCTACTGACTGACTATCAGTTCCTTTCAGTCAGGCGTCAGTGTGTTCATTAACCTGGCTACTGTTTGGTTGTACAGGTGGACAGCACGGAGGGAGAAGAGACAGGAGTTCACTTTGTGGAATTGGTTCAAACACTAATCAAAGACACAGAGCAGAGAGAACACTTCTTCCAGGTCAGAAATACTTTTAAGTGCTACATGAGCATTTTATTTTTTTTATATTAGAAACAAAAATGTGCTTGGGTGATCTCCACGAAGTTGGCAACTCGCACGATGAGAAGGGAAATAAAAGCATTGTCGATTCATTTGTGCATGCAAAATGCAAATTTGTGCTCACGGTTTTAGAGAAATTAACCATTAAATGTTTTAATGATGCACAAATGACTAAACATATCTAGTTTAGTTTATTGCAGTTCGTCACAAAAATAAAAATAATTCAAATAAATTAAAAAAAAGAGACCAAATTAAATACAGCCAAATACAAAGCGATAAACATAGTGGCAAGGGACAATAACATGGCTCGTGCCCCAACTAGCAGCAAGTTGCTTCAGCACCCAAAGTGCAACTGGCTGCTATACTTCCTCACTGAAAGACTAGTCAGTGCAGGTCGGACAGAACACCTCCAGTGTCATCACCTTCAACACAGGCTCCCCTCAGGACTGTCCTGAGCCCTCTGCTGTTCACTCTGATGACACACGACTATCACATAGTGAAGTTTGCAGACAACACAACAGTGATGGGCCTCATCAGGGATGACAACGACCTGGCCTACAGAGAGGAGGTGGAGCAGCTGGTAGGCTGGTACAGAGAAAACAACCTGATCCTGAATGTGGACAAAACCAAAGAGATCATTGTTGACTTTAGGAAGAACCAGCCCAGCCACCTTCACTTCTCATCAACAACACGGCTGTGGAGGTAGTCAATAGCACCAAGTTCCTAGGGGTGCACATCACAAACAACTTCACCTGGTCTGTGAACACTGCGTCACTGGTCAAGAAGGCACAGCAGCGTCTGTACTTCCTGCCTAGGATGAGGAGAGCCCACCTGCCCCCGCCCATCCTCACTACAGTCTACAGAATTACCATAGAGAGCGTTCTAACCAGCTGTGTGGTGTGGAGGCTGCCGTGCCTCTGACTGGAAGATGAGGGGAGTGGAGAAAACCATTAGGACTTCTCTTCCCTCCATTCAGGACATCGCACCTAAGCGCTGCATGTCCCGAGCCAGAAACATCAGTGACCCCTCACACCCTCCCTATAGACTCTTCTGGCCTCTGGAAAGAGGTTCCGCGGCATTCGGTGCAGGACCACCAGGTTCTGTAACAGCTTTTTTTTTCTCCTCAGGTCACTAGACTCCTGAACTCCAAATCCAAACTCTAAATTTCTATTTATACTTGAACAATTCCTAATTCCACAGGTCACTTTCTACTATTGCACTTTTATAATATTTTTGCTGCTGCATAATTTAATACACTTAATTCTGTGCTGAGCCAAATTGCAATGAAATTTCATTGTGTACATTTGTTGCATATTGAATGATGATAAAGGCTGTCTGTCTAATTAAAAATTGTCCCTTATGCTAAAAAGGAGAGAATATATAACACAAAATATCGTAATACAAAAGGACAGAAAAATAATATTAGTAATAAAATGCTGCAAAGAGTGTTGCATGGAATAATAAGCCCATGTAAATCTATTTAACAATATACTTTGAAATATGTAATCAAGTGCTTTTTAAAAAGTATAATAATAATAATGGTAGGATTAAGGAGGCTGGTAATTGTTTGTCTTTTCAGAAACTGCAGTAAGGCAGTATTAAATTAACTTGTACTACTTTTTGCATGAAGATGGCAGATTGTTCCATAAGTTTACAGCTCTGGGGGGGGAAAGAAAATCTAAACTAATTTTGTTTCTTGTGGTGGTTGATGCGGAAGTTATGTGAATTATGGCTACGAGTGTTATAGTCTGATTCATTTGTGCGTGTAAAATAAAGCATACAGTGGCCTCTACAATTATTGGCACCCCTTGTTAAGTTTAGTAAAAAGGGTTAGAAAAAAAACCCACCCACCTTCTCGTGAAGTTGCTTCATCTCACAGTGAAACAAGAGTGCTCTGAGGGCACAATATCCCCCGCTGGCAGCTACGTCATAACTCTGGTAAAATGTGACTGAATTGAACGAAATTGCAATATGCATATTACCGACATATATAACAAAGAATCCTGTCAAGTTTCGTGAAATTCCTCCAAAAATTGTGAGAGGAGTTGATTTTCAGAAGGTGAGTACCCTTCCTGGGAGGGAGGGACGGATGTACGTCGCCATGACACAAATCCGGGGGATAAAATTGAAAAAGCGGGGGATAAAATTGAGAAATATCCGACCTTTAATTGGCATTAACTTTTATTCAGAGAAAAACAAATCCCTCATCAATAAATCATTATTTCGTTTTTGCACATCCAAAATAAACCCAGTATCTAGGTGTGTTTTTGGTGTATAAAATTGAGTGCTGTTATTAAAGCATGAATAAAAAGGAATTGACCTCACAACCTTGTCGGCACCGCTTTAAGGTAGGAATTGAATGCAAAATTATTGGCATCTTTCAGGAGTTTATAGATGCGTGCCCGGTTGAGACTTCTGACTAATTTTGTTAGTCAGCCATGTGATCGATTTAAAAATAAATAAAAAATTGCTGCTCATGATGGCAAGGACGTTAATTAGACTATATATAGATACAATGTGTAGACGAAAGCATCTACAGAGCCCTCCACAATTATTGGCACCCTCAGTAAAAAGGGTAAGAAAAAAATCCACTTTTTGGCGAAGTCGCTTCATCTCACTGAAAAAAATCCAGCCTTTTAATTGAAATAAATTTATTCAGAGAGGAACAAATTCCTCATCAAGAAATGTTGCTTTCAACAAAAACACGTGCCTTTATTATTCTCACCCCTGCATTTAATACTCCATACACCCTCCCTTTGCCAGTAAAACAGCCCTGAGTCTCTCCTGTAACATTTTATAAGGTTGGAGATACAGAGCAGGGCATCTGAGACCGTTCCTCTTTACATAGTCTCTCCAGATCATCCAGGGTCCTCGGACCTTTCTTGTGCCAACGTGTGCTACATGAGATCAGTCATGAGTCAAAAAAAAAAAAACATTTAAGAAATAATCAAGCACATGGTTGTGGGTTGTTTTTTTGTGCGTGTGCACAAACCAGACATGTTTAGAGTCGTTTGGACTTTCGTTAATGGGGTGCTGAGATATTAGAACATCATGAAAACATTTCACAAGCATATTATTCCTGGAGATGCTCGTGTACACTGAGGACTCGGTTTCTCTTTCTGCTCTTTGTAGAATGTGTTTCCAGTGGAGTTTGGACCCGGCTATGATTCTGCCCTTCAGACACTCATGTGGGACTTCCTGTCCCGACTGGAGCACTTCCTGCCAGTGCCAAATCTCCTTCAGGTAGGAAACATTGAGTGGGATCAGGATCTGCAAATTTTGTTATATTGAAACACCAGAGAAGTCCATTATTATTTAGAATCTTTGGCCTGAATCAGTTTAGTGAATTAAGCACTCAGCAGTTTATAAAGGATCCATAAAGTGTCTCTGTACCCTTTTGGTTTCAGACGGTGGCCTGGCTCAGGTCGGAGTCTTCTGCTTTAAAAGACTGTGAAGACTCCATCAGGAACCCAGATAGCCTGAGATCACTGCTCCATCACTATAAGTGCCTTGGACAACTGGACACTTGTGGTAGGTAATTGTAAGCTTAAACCTGGGGTACCTCAAGGTTTGAGGGTCAGAGTTCCGTACACCTACACTCGTTTCCATGTTCTGACACTATTGCTTCTATAAAAGCTTGTAAATAACTTGTGGAATAAATTTAAGTTTTCAGCAGATCCTCAGACTGTAAGTTATGAAAATGGATGTGGCACCAATAGCAAGGGGAAAATTTGAAATATTAATTGGAATAATTAGCTGTCAGCTTATATATTTTAGAGCTTTTCATTTCTTTTTTTTTTTAAATGTTAATCACACTAATTGCATGAATGACCAGTTGTACAGGTGTTCCTATTAAAGAGTGTGGTGAGTTCGTTTATGTTAACACTAAGTAGTCAAAGTATTGAATAAACAGCTGAAAATTAGTTATGAAGGTGAACACTGGAGTCATAACTATACATTTATTTATTTATTTAACAGTGTTCCATATGCTAGTTTTTCTATTTTACGTTGTACACTGACTCACCCACTCACCGACTCACCCACCCACTCACTGACTGACTCACCGACTCACTCACCCACCCACTCACCGACTGACTCACTCACTCACTGACCGACCGACTGACTCACCCACCCACTCACCGACTGACTCACTCACTCACTGACCGACCGACTGACTCACCCACCTACTCACCGACTGACTCACTCACTCACTGACCGACCGACTGACTCGCCCACCCTCTCACTGACTGACCGACCGACTGACTCGCCCATCCACTCAGTCAGTCAGTGACTCACTTGCTGACTGACTCACTTGCTGACTAACTGACTCACCCACTCATTCACCGACTGACTGACTCAACTGACTGACCCACTCACTCACTCACTAAAAGAAAAAAACACACAAACCACGTAAGTACATAAAACTCTCAGCTCATGAAATAGGATTCTGATGAGTTCTTTTTGATTTTCCTCCTCAGCCTCTTCAGCGTTGCCGAGAGTGAGTGACTGCATCCTAACTGCTCTGGCTGGCAAAAGAAATGGAGTGGCTCAGATAAATTCAGGTGATGGTCTCAATCCACCTGCTCCCAGTGAGATGCCGGTGTGTGTAATGGACGGAACCGATGTTGAGACTGTCGTGGTCACATCCGAATGGACAGAGATTGAATTACGTGCGAATCAGACCAGAGAGGACACGAGTGAGGATGGTGATCATTCACCCCTTGCTGCTGAGTGCAGCCCGAAGTCAAGTGGAAACACTAAGGGAAGTGAGATTCAGGCTGAGGAGAATCAGCATTTAGGAGAATCTGCACTGACTCATAGCAAACACGATGGAGCTGTAGGTTGCACTGAACAAAGGACTGCAGAAGCAGAACAACTGGAACATAAAGCTAAGGAGGGACCGAGTCTGTCCTGTAGTGTCGCACCTCCACCACATCTGGACTCCACACTCACCGTGCCTGTAACAACTTCTGATGGAGCTGCCGTTTTCACCGTCCCCGCCGCGACCCGCAGATCAGCTCGAACGCCGAAGAAGACCTGGAAGTTGAAATTGGTTAACCTCCAGAAGCAGAAACGAAAACCTGGTGTGGTAACTGGACAGAAGCAAGAGAGGAAGCCGCTTGCACCCATGAAAAACTCTGGAACTATGACGGAGGGAGATGGAGAACGCATCGCGGCAGATAACAGGTCAGTACATGGATTTCAGTAGTGCCAAAGGTTTTAGATTCATGCTTAGTACTCAGATTTACTTTATATTTTGAATCTGTTGTAATAAATTTATACAGTGAATCATTCATCTAGGACACAATGATTATTTTTTTTTTATCTTGTTTGTTTTAAAGGGATGTTACTGAGCTGTCTGTATCTCCTGGCCTTGTCACAAGTGATGGAAACACAGGTTAAGTCTCATTTCTTTGTTGACTTTCACACACTTTATATGCACTGTTATTAACTTGCTCACTTGGGTTTCTTTTTTTTTTTTTTTTTGCCAGACTTGCAAATGCATTTTTGTTGCCATGCACATTTAAGGGACATTCCACCGAATGGGTGCCATTTGCACTCTAAATTGAGCGTAGGTGTGAATGTGAGTGTGAATGGTTGTCTGTGTCTATGTGTCGGCCCTGTGATGACCTG
>JAODVO010000014.1:15883176-15894447 GCA_025400055.1 Notarius lentiginosus
TAGTCAGCTGGGATAGGCTCCAGCTTGCCTGCGACCCTGTAGAACAGGATAAGCGGCTACAGATGATGGATGGATGTCCAAACAACATAAGCAACCACTTCATTATCATGATGTGCAGTTAAGTTATTCCACGAAATCGAGTCATACGCGAGCTGATAGCCGATGAGTCGTGTAGCACTGAGTCGACTTTAAGCCATGTATGACTAGATTGAGTGGAATAATTGTTTTATTCTATCCACTTTCAATGGATTTTGAGAAACTGAGCATTTAAAAATTTTTTTTGGCAAATTCGATAAATAAAAACTTTCGACAAAACATCCAACAAAATAATTTTCCGCTGAGAATGTAAACAAACTGGCAAAATGACAGAAGCAATATAGGGTTTTCTTCTTCTTCTTTAGTTTTTTTTTTTTTTGGGGGGGGGCTGTTTTGAAAACCAACTTAAAGGTGCATTACTGCCACCAACTGGACTGGAGCATGGAACGGAGATATTTTTTGGAGGGGGACCCATTTCTTTTAGCTATTTCTGTTTCTTTAAAATACTTGAACAATTTTTGGGGTTTTGTTTTCGAGTAGGGTTTTTATTTCATCCTTGGTTGGTTCAGTAACACACTCCATCATTTTGTTTTTCTCTACTCACAGTATATGAGCTGATATCCTGATAGTAGAGTAGCCAATTAGAGCACATGATTGCTCAAATCCAGTGAATGCAGATAGAATAATAGTACATATACTGAGTGCATCATAAGCTGGAAACGATTTCTGAAGCTATTTGAGAATTATTCTGTGCTATTTTTGGCAAAACCAATCAGGAATTTGTAAGTCAGGCGCATATCAGAAAGAAAGGAAGCATGTGTTAGCCTTCACCCTCAGAGAGTAATGACTGGGTGTTGTGCGACAAGGGAAGTTAGCTCATGGGTGGGAAGAACTGAGGTAAGACATAAAAAAAAAATAGCCAGCATTAAGATTGCTTCTCAGTGAAAATCACACTGATTTAAAACGATTGTTGTTTTCATAAAGAACACTCTATTCAGTAATGTGACATCATGTGACAGTGTGTTCATGTTGGAAATTTGACAAATATGAGCATTTTTGTCTTCTCAAAATTGGTTAGTGTGTATTCAGAACAAGGTTATAAAGTGTCCGAGAGTTGGACTGACACCCCATATGGACTGGCCACACAGCTGGAATTATGTTGCCTCTCTTTCTTTCTCATTTATGTCCTGGCTGGGACCCTGAAACACCTCACCCATATTTCATATTTCTGTGACATGTTTGCCAAATGAAACACTGTTCCTGGCGGTACCTCTGTCCTCTGTACCAAGTCAGATTTGTGGGTGTCTAGACTTTGCCTTTTGACCGCTCTGTTATATTTTTCGGTAACAGAATTACTGTACAGTGGTGCTTGAAAGTTTGTGAACCCTTTAGAATGTTCTATATTTCTGCAGAAATATGACCTAAAACATCCATCAGATTTTCACACAAGTTCAGTTAAATAAATGAGACAAAAATATTATACTTGGTCATTTATTTATTGAGGGAAATTATCCAATATTACATATCTGTGAGTGGCAAAAGTATGTGAACCTCTAGGATTAGCAGTTAATTTGAAGGTGAAATTAGAGTCAGACGTTTTCAATCAATAGGATGACAACCAGGTGTGAGTGGGCACCCTGTTTTATTTAAAGAACAGGGATCTATCAAAGTCTGGTCTTCACAACACATTTATTTTATTTGTCCTTTATTTTACCAGGTGATATCCCATTAAGATATTAAATCTCTTTTTGCAAGGGAGCCCTGGGAGTGCATATAGACAATATAAACACAATGTTAAGACAAAGAAAACAAAGTATAGTGTTCTGTTGCAGAGTGTAGCAACTCTGGTTAAACACCAAGCTAAACCTTTGTCAATGAACACAGGAGTCCGAGTAGAGTTGACCTTTTACTCTCTGAAGTCTCATTTGACAAGTGGTGAAAACTGTAGTTAAAAGAAATACAAAACAGAAAAATTATCTGTATTTGCATAAATACCGCATTATGAAATAACTCAAAATATGAATTTACACCTTTGCATGTACCTTGAGCAACAGTAATAATCATGAGAAGAATGCTCTTTTAACATGTACAAAATTACCTTTCTAAATGATAAATGAAATATACATTTTTAACAATTACTGCTATTCATGCTTCTTAACATCTTATCGTCATGAAATATATACACTTAAGGCATTGCCTGAACAATGTTTCAAAGTGAATGGCTGTGGAAGAGCCTCAGAGCATGAACAGCATGTCAGTTTCCCTCGCAAAGCAACCAGGAAGAGAATGTAAACAAGGAAGTGATATCGCTAGCAAGTCGACCATCAAAATAAAATCCTCTCAAACAATTTTACCCTTTTTACTGCTATTTATATCTTAAACACATATGAATGAATTCTTTTAAAGCAAACTATAAAAATAAATGACATAAATGCCTTAGAGGCAACACACTCCCCGTCTGGCCTATGTGAGGCCACTATGAACTTGAAGGAGTCTAAAACAACAGTCCTTGAATCAGTCCTTTAGGCAGAAGAACTACTTCTGCAACTGGCCTGAGGAAGGTTTCTGCATCACCTTGGTCAGTCGTTTTTATCTCAGCCTTTCTCACATGTCCATCCTTCCCAGGAAAGGCCGCTGTGACTATGGCCATGGGCCAGCAGTTGTGGACAGTCTGTTTGTCCCTGAGGAGAACCAGATCCCCCACTTGAAGGTTTCTGCATGGCAGTGTCCATTTTTGTCTTTGTTGTAACGATGGTAAGTATTCTTGACTCCAACGGTTCCAAAACTGGTTTGCAAGTGCTTGAACTTGCCTCCATTGTTTTGCGTAAAGGTCCTTGTCAGTGAAATCTCCAGGAGGAGGTGGAACTCCTGATTTCTGTGTGAGGAGCATGGCTGGTCAAAGAATGAAGGGTTGTTGTGGATCTGTAGACGCAGGTAGGAGTGGACGTGCATTGATGATAGCTGTGATTTCTGCCATTAGCGTTGATGGCACCTCGTGGGTTAGGCGACTTTTTTGCTGCAGGAGCACGGAATCAAGGATTCTCCTGGCAACACCAATCATCCATTCCCATGAGCCTCCCATGTGGGAAGCATGTGGAGGTCTGAAGTTCCAGCTACATCCTTGCTTGCTGAGGTACCTCTGCACAGTATTGTCCATCTCCAACTCCTTGCTAGCTCCAATGAAGTTAGTGCTGCAATCAGACTGGAGTTGCTTTGCAGGGCCTCTGAGTGTGAAGAAACACCCGAGAGCGTTTATGCAGCTGGATGCATCCATTGACTCAATCAGTTCAATGTGGACAGCTCTTGAACTCAAACAACTGAACATTATGGCCCACCTTTTGCTCTCTGCTTGTCCTCCCCTGGTACGTCTGGTTACAATGGACCAAGGCCCGAAGACATCAAGCCCAACATACGTGAAAGGAGGGCAGACCTTGAGACGTTCTGGCGGTAAGTCTGCCATACGTTGTTCTTCCATCCTCCCATGCAGCTTCCGGCAGATTATGTATTTGTGGAGGACAGAATTGATCAGTCACTTACCACCCAAAATCCACAGTCCAGCTGCCCTTACTGCGCCTTCTGTGAGATGTTGGCCCTGATGTCTCACCTGCTCATGATGTCGTGCAAGCAGTAGGGAAATGTGACTGTCCTTGGCTAGGATTACTGGGTTCTTTTCTTCGCATGTAAGCTGAGAATATTTCAGTCTGCCTCCAACACAGATGAGACCACCCTCTAAGACTGGACTGAGCTTATGCAAAGGGCTGTTTGTAGGCACCACTTTGTTTGCTTGGATGGCTGACAGTTCTTTTGCAAAGGCTGACCTTTGTGCTGCTCTCAGAATGACATCTTTCGCTTGAGCCATTTCATCAACAGTACGAGGCAAGTGACATATGTGCCGTCCCGAGCACCTGATGTTTTGGTTGGAACGTTTGTGGGATCTTGCCATATGGATGAGGAACACCACTGCTTGTAGTAGAGAGATGTCGGTGGACAAACGCTGAAAGCGGCCAGGGTTAAGCACAGGTTCCTCCAGGTGAGTACTGTAGGTGCATACCTGTGGCTGAATCTCTGAGTCATTTTCTGGTTCAATGAGCTCAAACATTTCATTTGTTTGTGTTGTTTCTGCAGATGATTGCTACAGGAATGACGGTACGGTGAACCAGGAACTCTGTGCAAGATGCGATGCAGGTAAGGATCTGGATGCATGATCTGCAGGGTTTTCTTGTGTGTGTACATAATACCATTATACTGGTTCGGAGGACTGTCGGATACGTTGAACTCTGTGGACATAGGTGTAAAAGCGTTTTGTTGCATTATTAATGTACCTGAGCACCACCTTGCTGTCCGTGTAGAACCTGATAGCACCCAATTTCAGGTTGAGCTCTTCTCGGATGAGGTCTGCCATTTCTATCGCAAGTACAGCGGCGCAGAATTCGAGCCTTGGGATTGTGGGTTCGGACAGAGGTGCTAATTTGACTTTGCCCATAACAAGTCCTACTTCTACCTTTCCATCCTCCTGAATGGCCCTCAGGTAAGCAATGGCTCCAATGGCCATGGTTGAGGCATCTGAGAATACACACAACTCTGTGTGGACAGCTTTGATGAGCGAGGTTGGTGTGTATGTGCGTGGCACATGAAGCTCCTTTAGGACTTGAAGAGAGTCTCTCCATGTTTCCCATTTCTTCATCTTATCTGCTGGGAGCGGTATGTACCAGTCAGTCAGTTCTGACGTAAGCTCCCTGAGAAAGGCTCTTCCCTGGATCGTGACGGGTGCCAACAACCGCATGGGATCAAAGATGCTGTTGACAGTAGAGAGAACTCCACATTGGGTAAAAGGTTTAGGAACAGTTGATTCAGAGAATGTTCTGATCTCCCATAGCAAACCCAAGCTGTGCTGCATGGGTTCCTCACTCAAATCCAGATCCTTGATGACTGTAACACAATCTTCAGGCGGGAAAGCTCTAGTGACTGTTGGACTGTTTGATATAAACTTGTGCAAACGAAGGTTTGATTCAGCAAGTGAAGCCTGAGTCTGTCGGAGAAGGTCGATTGCCTCTGCTTCAGATGACCGAGACACCAACCCATCATCCACATAAAAGTGTCTTTCCACAAACTTCACTGTGTCAGCCCCAAACGTCTGAGCACCTTCAGCAATGGCTCCACGCAGACCATAAATGGCTACAGCAGGAGATGGGGAGTTGCCAAAAACATGAACCCTCATGCGGTAGTCGACAACTGCCTTACTGAGGTCATTATCTTCATGCCACAAAAAATGAAGGAAGTTGTGATGAGCTTCATGAACCAAAAAACAGTGGAACATTTGTTGGATGTCAGCAAGGATCGCTACTCCCTCCTTTCTGAAGCATAGAAGGACGCCCAGGAGAGAATTATTGAGGTAAGGACCGGTCAGAACACATCATTGAGGGAGACACCAGAGTACTGAGCACTGGAATCGAAAACTACCCTAATTTAGTTGGGCTTTTGCAGGTGGTATACCCCAAATGATGGAAGAAACCAGCATCCTCCTTTAAAGGTGGCACTACTTCTGCATGACCATTGGCAATGATCTTCTCCATGAATGCCACAAATTATTCCTGCATCTCAGGTCTCCTCTTGAACTGATGTTGCAGGGATTCAAACCACTTGAGCATGTGTTCTCTGTTATTTGGCAAACGCTGGCGTGGCTCTTTGAATGGCAATGGGGCAACCCAACTGCTGGTGTCGTCTTTGTGGACGTTCATGTTCATGATCTTTAGAAAGAGGACGTCTTCTATTGATGGAGCAGGTTTGTTGTGTTCAGTTTGGTCAAACACTGTGTCCGAGCATCCTCTCTGATGCTTTGTTAGGCTCGCTGAACCTCGGCTGTGTTCCTTTGACCTGCATGAAACTTGCACAAAGCTGATAAATGGAATGGCGACCATTATCAAGCACATGAGTCTTAAAGATGTCAACCATTGGTTTATGCACTTTACCTAGGCACACCTCTCCTATCACCACCCAGCCTAGATCAAGTCATTGTGCAAAGGGAGCATTGTGTGGCCCGTTAACTTGCTGCCTGACCTTGTATGCTCTGAGCACATCTCTTCCGAGTAGCAGGAGTATCTCAGCTTCTGGGTCTAGATCGGGAATGTGTTTGGCTATGTGATAGAGATGAGGCTGATGCAAAACTGCACTTGGTGTTGGTATTTCAGTTAGATTGTTTGGGATTTCAGGACACTCGAGGAGAGGTGGGAGAGAGATGAGAGCCTTGCCATCCAATGGCTCTACCTGGAATCCTTCTGCTGTCCTGCCATATGGTTCCATGATGCCGGACCATGTTCTGAGATGGTACAAGAGTGGTTTATTCTCTACACCAAACAGCTCAAAGAACTCAGGTCTGGCTAAAGAGCGATTGCTCTGATCATCCAAGATTACATAAGCTTTAATGGCTTTGTGCTTTGAATCTTTGTGGTAGACCATTGCTAGGCAGATCTTAGAGCAAGAACAACCCCACTGTCCGGAGCCACAAACCTCTGTGCAGCTAGTTCTAACATCCGTCACATTAGAACCATCTTCTCCCTCCCCGCTGTTCTCCTGTGGCAGTGGAGGAGCCTTGGTAGGTTGAGGGCCGGTGTGCATGGTTGCATCATGGTAGGTGTTTTCACACTCCGAGCACTTCACAGAAGATTTGCAGTCTTTGGCAAGATCGGAAGTTGAAGAACACTTGAAACATATTCCTTTCTGTTTTAGAAAGGCCTTCCTGTCGTTGATAGACTTGTTTCTGAATGTCCTGCATTTCTTAAGTGGATGTGGTTTGTCATGCAGTGGGCAGTTCTTGTTAGGGTCATTGTTGATTGTAGAGACATCTGTTTTGTGAACTGTTATAGACTTGTTGGTGTTAAAGCTCTTTACTGGAAACCTTTCTGGTTTTGTGGGGTTTGTGCTGCTGCTTCGACACAAAGCTTGGGTCATTACGTTTTTTGGCCTCGTGACACACAAAGTTACAAAAGTAACTAAAGGGAGGGAAGCAAACATTGTTCTCTTCTTTGTACCACGACCCAGATGACACCCACTTTTCTTGGAGCCCATATGGAAGCTTGTCTACTATTGGTCAAAGACCCCTGAAGGTGTCTAGATACGACAGCCCAGTGAGATATCCATCCTCCTTGGTGCCTTGCATCTCCATGAGCAAATCTCCAAGTTTGCGTAATTTGGTGTGATCTTTGGCTGCAATCCTTGGAAAACTGTCTAGTCTCTGGAACAGTGACTGCTCAATTATCTCAGGGGCAGCATAGCAGTCACGCAGCCTCTCCCATGCCTTGCGGGGAGCCAGATCGGCGTTGTTCACATGCACTGCACATATGCACCTCATTTGTTCTCCAGATTCTTTTCCAAGCCATTTGGTCATGAGGTCTAGTTCTTGTGTTGCCGTAAGTTGGACTTCAGCCACTGCATTGGTGAATGAGGACTGCCATGCACGGAAATTCTCCGGCTTATCATCAAATTGGTACAGTCCTGACATAAGATCTCGTCGTGCCAAATACTGTGCCAGAGGGTCTGGGGGGTTTGATGGACTAGCTGGAAGCATATGTTGGGATGTTTGTGACTGAGCACGTATATACGTGTGAGGGTTTGTCCTTTGGATGTCAGTCTTTGACTCAACTCTGGTCAGTTCAGACAGGTTCAGTGTGGGTGGATGTGCCGTAACATCACTTTCAGGCTTGGGCTTGTTATTAGTAAGTTGGAATTATGATATGTTTGCAGGTGGATGCCATGTTTTGAAATTGTCTTGTTATGCATGGTCTGGAGATTTAACAAGTGGGCCTGGGACTGGTGCAGAGGTAGAATGATTCAGATCATTTTGGGAGTGGACATATTCACGAGTATGTTGCAGACTAAGCCTTTCTTCTGACTCAGATCTCACATTTCCCAGTATGTCATGGATTTCTGCTACATCTTCCAACATTTGTGCTTCAGCAATGGTTATGTCTGCTTCACGATTTAATGTTAGCACTTCCAGCTCTGTCTCGATTATAGCAGTTCCAGCTGACTTTGAGCTTCTCTTGTTTTCCTTTCTGCTTCTTTAGCAGCCTTTTCCAGTTTTAATTTAGCCTCTTGGCTAGCATATGATGCTCTCACCTTAGCAGCTTCTGCTTTAGCTCTGGCGCGAACTGCACTCACAGATGATGCTGATGTTGTGTTGCTCTTGCCGTTTGACACAGATGACTTGTTGCTTGCCATCTTCAACACTTTGGAACATCAAGTGCTGCCTTTTCACTATAGTGTTCTGTTGCAGAGTGTACCAACTCTGGTTAAACACCAAGCTAAGCCTTTGTCAATGAACACAGGAGTCCGAGTAGAGTTGACCTTTTACTCTCTGAAGTCTCATTTGACAAGCGGTGAAAACTATAGTTAAGAGAAATACAAAACAGAAAAATTCTCTGTATTTGCATAAATACCGCATTATGAAATAACTCAAAATATGAATTTACACCTTTGCATGTATCTTGAGCAACATTAATAATCATGAG
Source organism: Notarius lentiginosus (assembly GCA_025400055.1). Lineage (NCBI taxonomy): Eukaryota > Metazoa > Chordata > Actinopteri > Siluriformes > Ariidae > Notarius > Notarius lentiginosus. The sequence continues at coordinate 15,891,720 of JAODVO010000014.1, forward strand.
AAGAATGCTCTTTTAACATGTACAAAATTATCTTTCTAAATGATAAATGAAATAAGTTTTTAACAATTACCACTATTTATGCTTCTTAACATCTTATCATGAAATATGTACACTTACGGCATTGCCTGAACAATGTTTCAAAGTAAATGGCTGTGGAAGAGCCTCAGAGCATGAACATGTCAGTTTCCCTCTCAAAGCAATCAGGAAGAGAATGTAAACAAGGAAGTGATGTCGCTAGCAAGTCGACCTTCAAAATAAAATCCTCTCAAACAATTTTACCCTTTTTACTACTATTTATAACTTAAACACATATGAATTAATTATTTTAAAGCAAACTATAAAGATAAACAACATAAATGCTTTAGAGGCAACACAATAATAAAAATAAAATCTGCAGTAACCTTCCTGAATGTATCCATGATGATAAAATGTATTGAATACTGTACATTATGATTAAAACACGGACACCCCCACAAAAATCATTCATTCACACACTGGCATGTGCATGTACGCATGCACACATTTATACATAATATGTCCAGTTTGTGGGTTTTTTTTTCTCTCCTCAACAGTTAGATGAATAACGTCCAGTTTTGTGTAGCTTCCTAGGCAGAGATATGATCATTCTGATCTGATGTGTGTGGTAATATGGCAGCCAAATCTCTTCACCCTGACTGGCCAATGAGCTCCAGATATTTGAGATCAGTTCTGATCTCTATGTGAAATAACTGGATAGCTCATTTGCCAATATGCACTGTACAGATAAGTGAAGCCATCTGGCTGCCATATTACCACGCACATTGTGTGTATTTGGTTTATATGTGAAAGCATCGTATCTGATCAAATTTCTCCCAAAAAAGGCATTTCCTGACTTTCCCCCCTTTCATTACCTCCTCTTCTTTTCTCCACTTTACCCACACTCCTTACATATCTTTATAGCACTCCACTTCATTATTGTTTTTTTTCCCCCTTTTCCACTTCAGTCTCTGATATTTTTTTGAATGACTCTTTTACTACTATTTTTTTATGGAGATATCTTTATCTTTTGTATATTTCTTCTTCCTTTCTATTTATGACAGTTGCTGAAACAGGATTATTTTCTCATGTTATCTGCCATTTTCACTTCATTCTTAGTCATGTCTTAACAGTATTTTTCTTGGTCAGATAATTCACATCACACATGAATCGATCCTGGATAGAGTTCAATAACTTGTAGATTATTCTTCAGTGTTCATACTAATATCTCACATCTCATTTTCTTTAATACACATTGGCTTTTTTTATACAACTGAATTGTTATATTGATCTTATTTTTGTTTGATATAGTTATAGATATTGCCTGATTGTTATTTAGGTTTTCTTGAAATTTATGTAAATTTTTTAATGTTTTGGAAATATTAATTTTGTATGGAAATATTTTCTAATAAACAGAATATTATAATTTGTTATCATGCAGGAAATTAATTAATGTAGGACTTGTTTATTATTATGTGATTGGTAATTTTGCAATATCTATATGCAACTCTGTTCCAACCATTACTTGCATGATAAATTTCATTTCACCTTCATTCATTCTGTCTGCGCAGACACTTTCATTTTTATTCATTAATAAAAATATCTGCAGTAATCCATGATGATAAAATGTATTGAATACTGTACATTATGATTAAAACACAAACACTCCCACAAAAATCAACCATTCACTGACACGCGCGTGTATAAATAACATGTCCAGTTTGTTTTTTTTCCCCCCTCAACAATTAGATGAATAACATGTCCAGTTTTGTGTAGCTTCCTAGGCAGAGATATGACCGTACCGATCTGATGTGCATGGTAATATGGCAGCCAGATGGCTTCACTCTGACAAGCCAATGAACAGTCCAGATTTTGTCTCCTCGTCATTCTTCATGTCTCAGCTGTTTCCCCTCCCCTTTGTTTCTCATTTTGTCTGTGTGTGTGTTTCCGGGTGTGACGCTCCTGCTTCAGCCAATTAACTCCTGCTGTCAATCTGTCTGCACACCTGCAATCCATCCAGCAATCAAGCTTCAGCAGTATTTATACCCCAGCTCTGCAATCCAGTCTTCACTAGATTGTTCACTCTGCTAGTTTGATACTGTGTGAAGGTTGCCTGTAATTAGTGAAGTTGTCTTGTGTATGTTTTGGCTAACTGGGAATCTCCTATGCTTCAGATCCTCTGCCTTCTTGTTACCTGTCTGCCAGCTACCCCAGTCTGCCAATCTGCTCAGATCCCTTGGAAAACCCCTGATCTTCTGTTTGCCTTTATTTAATACATCAACCCTACTTGCTGAACTGCCAGTCTTGAGTCTTGCTTTTGGGTCCTGTTTTCTCTACAAACCTAAAAATATATTTGTTCTAGGGCTGTTGTAATGAATATCACAGGCAAATAAAATGTACCATTTTTGCCGGTTTTATGCACAACATACATTTAATTTATATAAACATGAAGACTGTTACCTTGGTTATGATCATTTATAATATTAAAATCAGGTTAATATATCCAACACAATATCCAAATCAGCCTAACTATGTAGGAATTACAGCACATTTGATGTGGTATTTATAATGGTGCTTGAAAGTTTGTGAACCCTTTAGAATTTTCTATATTTCTGCATATATATATATATATATATATATGACCAAAAACATCAGATTTTCACACAAGTCCTAAAAGTAGATAAAGAGAACCCAGTTAAACAAATGAGACAAA
>JAODVO010000014.1:17402802-17416989 GCA_025400055.1 Notarius lentiginosus
AGGAAACCCACGCAGACACGGGGAGAACATGCAAACTCCACACAGAAAGGCCCTCGCCGGCCGCTGGGTTCGAACCCTGAACCTTCTTGCTGTGAGGTGACCGTGCTAACCACTACACCACTGTCTCAAAACTAACTTTTTCAGTGCTTGTCTACATACATTTGGGTATCCAGAGCCTACCAACCTACAAACGCTGGAATGAGACATGACACACACTCAGTTCTATATACAGTTTTACGCTGTATATTTCAGAAAACACGAGCTTCAAGAAATCGTTCAGATTCGCCTCCTTGTTCTTTGTCACAAGTGGAGCTCATTAGCATTACCCCGCCCCTTCACCTGAGTATCTCCAATCACAGCTTGAGAGCTGATTTTGCAATTAAATATTCAAGATTCAAGACTCAGTTATTACTGCACATAATAATAGATTATTGCACATTAAAATTGCGACGTGTTTGAGCGTTTACTTTCAGTTCAGGATTCAGTTTGGTCTTGGCTTTTAGATAGAAATTGTTCATGAGTCTTGTCATGTGTGTTTTGATGGACCTGTAGCGTTTTCTGGAGGGCAGCAGTTCAAACAGTTGATGGGCAGGGTGAAATGAATCTTTTCATATGATGTGTGTTTTCCGCAGGCAACGGGAGGTGAAGATGTTGTCTCGGGCAGGTAACTGTTGGTTTATGATGTTCTGTGCAGACTTTATAATTCTCTGCAGGGACTTTTTGTCTGCTGCAGAGCTGCTAGCATACCACACCAGGATGCCATGTGTGAGGACACTCTCAATGGAGGAGTAGTAGAATGACATCAAGAAGTTCTGCGACAGGTTTACCTTCCTGAGTATTCTCAGGAAGTACAGTCAGTTTTGTGCCTTCTTAACCAGCACCTTGGTGTTTGTTGCCCATGAGAGGTCCTCTGTAATGTGTGTGCCCAGGAATTTGAAGCTGGACACCCTTTCCTCGTTGATGCACAGTGGTGAATGAACCTTGTGCTTCTTCCTGTAATCAATTATGAGTTCTTTTTTGATGTTAAGAGTCAGATTATTTTCTGTACAACAGCTCTGTCGCCCTGTGATGACCTGGCGACTTGTCCAGGGCGTACCCCGCCTTTCGCCCATAGTCAGCTGGGATAGGCTCCAGTTTGCCTGTGACCCTGTAGAACAGGATAAAGCGGCTAGAGATAATGAGATGAGATGAGATGTACATTACAGCACAGTGAAGTTCTTTCTCTGCATTCAACCCATCTGAAGCAGTGAAAACACACAGAGAGAGAGAGAGAGAGAGAGAGCAGTGGCGCCTGGGGATTTTTTTTTTATTCGAAGCCTTTATTTGATGGCTCTGTGTTACTAAAGGAAAGAGCATACTACTGTGCCAGTTACCTCACTGTTAGCCCTCGCACTGCTCCTGGTGGTCACCATTAGGTGGAGACATTCCTCTGGAACACTTTTAGCTGAGCTTCAATGAGTGGATTCACCTAGTGGTCACATGACTTATTTGCTAGCTATTTAAATTGAGCTGATGCTGGCCTTAGTCATGATCTTCCTGTGATGGAGTCTACTCAGCCAATCTTCCTTGTGGTTTACTTACTCTTTGTAAGTGCATGTAGAATCTGTCTGGATGGGGGTGGAGCACAGAAGTACAGCAGACTGTTATTAGCTTCAAATTTGCTTTAATTGGCTTTTCAGCACAAATCTTTATCACAGACATTCAGACACACACACAGACAGCGTCATGTTCTGGTCCAAAAATCTCCCTTCCTCTATTCCTCTCACTCCTTTTATGGGGCGCCGTCACTACAAGAGACACACAAACACACGTTAATTGACAACAGGTGTAGCGATTTGACCACTCACCTTCCCTGAATCTGCCCTCCATTCACAGACCAACGCTCGGCCATGCCCCCATTGCCACATACCCCCACCGCCCGACTCAGGCCAGAGAGCCATCCGGCCTGAAGCTGACTCCTCCCCTGATGGGACCGGAAGTCCACCACCACCATCTGCGCCTGTGGATCACCTCGAATTTAAATGGCTGGAGGTCGAGATACCAACAGGTGATCCGTACATTGGCATCCTTCATGCGCTGGAGCCACTGGAGGGGTGCATGGTCCAAACAGAGGGTGAAAGGGCATCCCAGTAGGTAGTACTGGAGGGCAAGGACCACCCACTTGATGGCTAGGCACTCTTTTTCTATCATGCTGTACCTGGCTTCATGCATTGGCAGCTTCTGGCTGATGTACAGCACCGGACGTTCCTCCCCCTCCACCCTCTGGGACAGAACAGCCCCCAGCCCTCTGTCCGATGCATCAGTCTGCAAAATAAAGAGGAGAGAGAAGTCAGGGGAGTGCAAAAGTGGCCCCACACACAGTGTGGCCTTTACCCTAGAGAAAGCCTGTTGGCATTGCTCCATCCACTGGATCAGATCTAGTGCTCCTTTTTTAGTGAGATCAGTCAGCAGGCTGGTGACATCCGAATAATTAGGTATGAACCTCCAATAGTAGCCAGCCAGCCCCAGGAACTGTCTTACCCCCTTTTTGGTCTTGGGCCTTGGGTAGGCCGCAATCACTGCAGTCTTGTTAATTTGGGGATGCACCTGCCCATGACCCAAGTGGAAACCCAGATACTGTACTTCCACCCACCTAATTGCACACTTTTTTGGGTTAGCTGTGAGACCCGCATGCCTCAACAACTTTAGGATGGCCCTCAGGTGTTCAAGGTGCCGTGGCCAGTCATTGCTATAGATGATAATATCATTGAGATATGTAGCTGTGTAGGCAGCGTGGGGGCGGAGAACCCTGTCCATGAGCCGCTGGAATGTCGCGGGAGCCCCAGACAACCCAAAAGGAAGTGTGATGAATTGGTGTAACCCAAACAGTGTGGAAAAGGCTGTTTTCTCTCAGGATAGAGGAGTCAAGAGGATCTGCCAATATCCCTTCATTAAATCCAGTGTCGAATAAAAACGAGCAGTGCCTAATCGATCGAGCAGCTCATCAATGCGAGGCATTGGGTATGCATTGAATTTAGACACCGTGTTGACCTTTCTATAGTCCACACAGAACCAGACTGACCCATTGGTCCTGGGGACCAGGACCACTGGGCTGCTCCAGTCACTGTAGGACTCCTTGACTATGCCCATTTCAAGCATGGCCTTGAGTTCATCCTGGACCACCTTTTTTTGTGTTCGGGCAGACAGTAAGGGTGACTGCACACTACCACCCCTGGGGGCATCTCAATGTGGTGTTCTATGAGGTGGGTGCGGCCGGGCAGGGGCAAAAACATGTCAGAAAATTCCTTCTGCAACTGGGCTACCTCCATGAGTTGGGCTGGGGAAAGGTGGTCTCCACAAGGAACCGGAGTGGTTGGTGATGTCAATTTTCATTTTTGTACCTCCGGCCCCAGCTCCACCTTCTCCGGGATTAGTGACACCAACACCACAGGGACCTCCCCATTCCAGCATTTTAATAGATTGAGGTGGTAAATTTGCAATGCCCCACCCCTGTCCATTCGCCTCACCTCATAGTCGATGTCCCTGACTCGCCGTATGACCTTGAAGGGCCCTTGCCACCTGGCGATCAATTTGGAGCTCGATGTGGGCAATAATATGAGCACTTTGTCTCCTGGTGTGAATTCTCTAAGGCACGTGTCCCTATCATACAGTCGGATTTGACATTCTTGCACCTGCTGCAAATTCTCCTGGGTTAAGTGCATGAGTGTGTGGGGTTCGGCGCGCAAGTCAAGAATGTATTGAATTTCATTCTTACTAGGTGAAGGTGCCTCCTCCCAATTTTCATGTAGCACATCCAAAATGCCATGCGGCTTATGCCCATATAATAATTCAAATGGTGAAAAACCTGTGGAGGCTTGTGGGACCTCTCGTACTGCAAATAACGGGCTCGAGCCATTTATCCCAATTACATGCATCTTCACTTACAAACTTCCAAATTATGTTTTTGAGGGTTCGATTAAAACACTCTACTAAGCCATCAGTTTGTGGGTGATAGAAACTGGTGCAGATAGGTTTAATCCCCAGTAACCCATACAGTTCATGCAGTGTGCATGACATGAATGTGGTGCCTTGGTCTGTCAGGATTTCTTTCGGAATCCTGACCTGGGCGATAAAGCGGAAGAGCGCTTCCGCAATACTGCATGCTGAGATATTGTGGAGAGGCACTGCTTCCAGATATCACATTGCATAGTGATATCACATTGCATTTAATCTCGCAACTGCTCTAACGGGAAATCCCCAAGGGAATCCCCAAGAGAGGGAGGAGGGGCGGGGTGCTCCTCACTCCTTGTATTGCCCTGATGCGGTGCTGACGTAGACGGCTCTGTGACAGCTTCTCCCGCCAATGCTAGTCTTCCCCAGATAGATTACTGCAGGACCCACTTCTTACTATGTGTGTCATTAACTCCTTAAATCTTGGCCAAACAGTCCCCAAAATCAGCGAGTGGGTGAGACAAGGGTTAACCGCCGCCTTCACACAATGCTTTTCTCCCCAAAATAGAATGTGGACAGACACTAAAGGGTAGTTGTGAACATCCCCATGCACACACAACACCTTCACCACCCGTGCTCTCCCCAATGCCTCATCTTGCACCAGGCTTTGGTGGATTGAGGTCTGGTTACAGCCGGAATCCACCAAGGTCTGGTACATATACCCTTGGACACTTACTGGTATACGATATGCTCCAGCCCAATCGAGGGTGGTTTCTGGTGTGTCATGGACCCAGACCACTGTGCACACCTCCATCGCAGAGCACTGATTTTGGAGATGTCCCGGCTCCCCATAGTGCCAGCACAGCAGCCCACGCTCTCCCTCTGCACTGGTGTTATGGACATCACTCATCTGGGGGAGAGAAGACACAGACAAGGAAGGGGAAAATGGGAGGACACCACGCGTGCATTGGGCCAGCTGGGGGGGAGCCGGCCCCTGCCTCCACAGTGGGGGAATAGGGTGAGGATGGGAAGCAGAGGGAGAGGGAGAGAGAGAGGAAAGAGGAGAAGCGATGAATTGTTCCAGTGTCACCAGGTCAATAATTCCCTCTGCGTCACAGTCTTTTGCCCTCAGCCACCGCCAGCAGGCATCCCGGAGTTGTTGGCCAAATGTGAATGGCCAACTGACCTCCTCCAAGCGCAGCGAATGGTAACACTGCAACTGTTGCTCCAGGGAGCGGCTGACACACTGGAGGATGGCTCTTCTGAGGTCCACATATATGAGCCAGCTGTTGGCAGGGAACTGCAGCGCAGCAAGCTGTGCCTCGCCGGTCAGCAGGGGGAGGAGGCGCGCTGCGTGCTGCTTGACTGGCCAACCCCATGCCTCAGCTGCTTGCTCAAAGAGCATGAGGAAGGCTTCTGGATCATCGTTTGGACCCATCTTTGTTAAGGTGAGGTGGGGAGGGTCCCCTCTGGTGGCGGTCGTGGACCCCACCAATGCGAGCAGGTGCCGGAATGCCTGGTAGTCTTCTTGTTGGGCCAGCATCAAGGCTTCAAACCATTGGTCCTGCTCCTTTCGGAGGGCGATCAGCACTTGATGCTGGTTCTGCTGTGCTGTGGCGAGGGCATGGATGAGATCTTTAAATGGCGAGGACTCCATGGGGCTGTTCCCTTCTGCACTCCCGGGTTTCAGCACCACTGTAGAAACTGCCTGGATGTGGGTGGAGCACAGAAGTATGGCAGGCTGTTATTTGCTTCAAGTTCACTTTATTTGGCTTTTCAGTGCAACTCTTTTCGTTTGGGGACATACACAGACACTCATACACCCACAGACACCTGGTTCCCAATCTCCCCTCTTCTATTCCTCTCACTCCGTTTATAGGGCACCGTCACTGTAAGAGACACACAAACACACGTTAATTGACAACAGATGTAGCGATACGACTACTCACCTTCCCTGACTCCGCCCTCCATTCACAGACTGACGCTCAGCCACACCCCCGCTGCCACACACTGCAATACATAAAATCAAGCAAAAATGTTTGAAAAGCTTGACGTCAAGCATCAGAATGGAGAAAAGTGTGATCACAGTGGCTTTTTTTCCATGGTATGGGTGTTCAGACTTGCTGATTCACCATGTTGATGACTGAGGTCAGAGGTGGATAGCCAGACAGGTTTATGCTTACAGGAAAGCTATAGTAGCGCAAATAACCACTCTTTACAACCATGGTGAGTTGAAAAGCATCTCAGAACACACACCACATCAAACCATGAGGTGGATGTGCTACAACTGCAGAAGAGCACATCGGGGTCTTCTCCTGTCAGCCAAGAACAGCAAGCACAGAAACAACACAGCTAAAGATTGGAAAAGGAGCAGGAGACTACAAACCTGATCAATGAATGAGTGTGACTGGAAACACATGAGGCTTTTCAGGCATGATTTATCATTGTTAACAAGTTCATTCCCATGCTTTAGTTTACTAAAAGGCTTTGAGATTGAACCAAGCCTACACACAGATACAAAAGGCATTATAGATGGAGTTCCTTTACATACAAATGAAATAAAAGTAGCTTCAAAATTCATCCAACCATGAAGCTTAATCAGGTTCGAAGGAAACACCACATCCCTGAGGCTGTGTAAGTGGTGCTGAAGGTCAACACCTCCATTAAAAAGAGGAGAAGTGTGGGAAGAAAGAGAGCCTCATAAAATCAAGGCCCAATTTGGCATGACATGTCCACTTAGCACCCCTCTCTGTGGACATGTGGTCCCAGTGCGTGTGTGTGCGTCTGTGTGTATGTTTTGACTGTGGAAAAAAGCTCCATTAGGAGTTAATGTGAGTGTTGACTTGCAGATTATTCCCCCGACTCACCTCCCCTTTAACTCCGTCAGCACTCATTACGGCAACAATAACAACATACACACACACGGTTAAACGGTTGCTGATGGCAAAGGCTAGTGACCGTTATGAGTCATAGGTCGTTGTCGACTATGAGGTAGACACATACTGATGGCTTGAGCAGCTGTGGTGTGTGCTTCTCTCCCACTCTCTCTCTGAAGTGAGCGCTGCATTGTCTGATTTTAAGGTTCTCGTCCAGCGCTTTGTTTTGCCGTGTCTGTGTTAGACATCGAGTGGCGGTAAATAGATGAGACTTCTTCCCAGATGTTGTTCCCATGACCTGAATGATGGAAGGCAGCTAACACACACACACGTACACACACACACACACAGGATGTGTATCTCTGTCTGGTCCCTCTGAGGCCCTGTACACCAGCGCTACAGTTACAGGTCGAGGGTGAAGGTTCAGAGGTCGACTGACAATCACACAGGTGTGCCATTCAGTAGTGCTCACCTGTGGAGCATGCTCCTCTTTCCAATTAAGAACACACACGTACCTTCACACACACGGTCACGACCATTCCGTGAACCTGATGTAGTGAGGGGATTCTCTTTCGTTGGCGTGTGGGTATGCATGTGTGTATGGATGTGTCCGTCTGTAGGTTTCATTCTACGCGGCAGGTGCGAAAACAGGCTGAGCTTTGTCATCGCGTCCCTCTGGACTTAATGTTATGTCTGTGTGTGTGTGTGTGTATGTGTGTGTGTGTGTGTGCGCCATCTGTTTTTACTTAAATGAATGTGACAGACCACAGGAAATGTCCAAAGCTATCTTACCTCAAATGCACACACACACACACACACACACACAGTACCACACCTTTGGGCTTATTGTATTAAATGTGCATCAGGTTAATGATATTGTTTTGCTTGATCACATTCAGCAAAACCTTTATTGGGCCAGTGAGATCATGTAAAGGTCAACCAATGAGGACTGATTCTCTCTTGTCAAGTAACGTGGAAGTTCATCATCATCATGTAAGTGGCATGCCTAAATCTCTGTGAAGCCCTTAAATGTGAAAATGTCAAGTATGCAAAAAATCCTTGAATGTGTTGGTAGGTTTTTTGTACTAATTTGATTTGCATACTGTGTGTAACATTTTAATACTTGCTCATAGCCCATCAGTGGCTCGTGACCATAGATCTTGATGAGGCACAATGACAAAGTCTAGCACACAAAGGGGAACCATCAGGGCCTTCTCGGCCTTCAGAGAAGGCCCAAACATATCAGCATTTCATTCCCTGTGACTGAAATTGCTCCCTACTCACTATATAGGGCACTATACTGTATAGTGGGGACGCTATTTTGTAGTGCTGTTCGAAACTTTAGTGAGGATTATTTACACTCTATATAGTGCACTCAAAATATCCCACAATGCATCATGAAAAGTAGTGTACAACCGATGGTCACTAACCAAAGCAATATATCCCATCATGCATTGTGGTCGCGCTGAAAGAAATCAAATTAAAAGTCCTAAATTTGATTTAATAAAAGGCAGCAGCAAAGAAGAAAGTATTCAGCCTTGATTTAAAAAAAACAACAACAACTGAAAGATGCAGGTACTTTGTATTGATTAATGTGGGAAATACACTAAATATCATATGTATTTATCACAAAAATACATGCATGTATTTATTATTTTGAAAACCCACCAGCCGACTGATCTGACACATTTTAATTGTGCAACAGTAATGATGTAAATACCAGCATGATGGACTAGTGTCCGAAAGCATTTATTTTTATTTTTATTTTACCAATGAGCTCACTATATAGTCCTCTATATAGTAATTCCCTATAGATAGATAGATAGATAGATAGATAGATAGATAGATAGATAGATAGATAGATAGATAGATAGTAGTGAACAAGTGAGCGATTTCGGACACAGGGATATAGTATCATCAGCTTTAGTTAGCTTTGGACTGTAGAGTTATATTCAATGCAACAATCAATCACTACCCAGCAAAGATAGGGCTAGCTAGTGTGGCTCACTCAGCTAACTTATGGCTTACCTGTGTGTTTCCGCAGGTTGGATGTTCAGCTACATAATAGCTGGTATGTCCTCAGGCTCTGACTTGCATAATTTGCAGATTATTACTATGATGTTTCCTTTTAAGCATTTAAAACTGAAGATACCTGATAAATTGGGCCAGGGATGGTCATCTGTCTCCACTATCTCAGATATTTGGTGCCTGCTTTAATACAGTTGTGTCTCAGTTTTGTGAGGTTAAACATATTATTATTATTATTATTATTATTATTATTATTATTATTATTATTATGTAACATTGATAATAAATAAATGAATAAATAATAAATGGAGGTAAGTAGTATAATATACTCACAAAAGTACCCTTGGAATGTGAGTGTGAATGTTTCTTTGTCTCTGTGTTAACCATGAGATAAACTGGTGACCTACCCAGGGTGTAACCCACCTCTTGCCTGAAGTCAGGTGGGATTGGATCTAGCTTCCCCTGATCAGTGTAGATGATGGATGGATGGATGGATGGATGGATGGACGGACGGACTTGTTGGGGAAGTACCCTTGCTACTGTTACCATGTACCGTACTCAAGTACTGTAAGGAGATTACATGTATTTCATTACTCTGTACCACTAGTAACTAAAGTGAATAAACAGGTAAAATTAGTGAAGCTAATAGTAAAAGATATGTGGTAGTAACAAAATTGAGGAATGGAAAGAAAGAAAGAAAGACTGAATTCACCAAAGGCTCCAGGCAGTTGAAGAGGTGAAACACTTTGATTAAATGTTTTTTTTTAAATCAGGAAAGGTGAAGTACTGAGAAAAACAAATAAAAACAGTCCGTATAACTGTCTATAATCAAGAAAAAAAACAATCAGACAAAATGTACAGTTTCACTAATTGATAAAGCTGCTTACACAAGAAAATAGGCAAGATAAAATAAATTGTTTAAAGCAGTCTTCCGGGGCAGCACGGTGGTGTAGTGGACACTGTTGCCTCACAGCAAGAAGGTTCTGGGTTCGAGACCGGTGGCCGATGGGGGCCTTTCTGTGTGGAGTTTGCATGTTCTCCCCGTGTATGCATGGGTTTCCTTCAGGTGCTCCGGTTTCCCCAAAGACATGCAGGTTAGGCTAATTGGTGGCTCTAAATTGACCGTAGGTGTGAGTATGAATGGTTGTTTGTCTCTATGTGTCAGTCCTGCGATGACCTGGCAACTTGTCCAGGGTGTACCCTGCCTTTTGCCCGTAGTCAGCTGGGATAGGCTCCAGCTTGCGTGCGACCCTGTAGAACAGGATAAGCAGTTACAGATAATGGATGGATGGATGGATAGTTGAGGCCAAAGAAATCTGCTCACTTTGCAAATCACCCAATACATGTGTACATTTAAATTAAATTCATGGCTCATTACACAACATCAAATACACAATATGATGATGAATGCAATGTGAAAACTTTACTCTTGTAGGTTATGGATTATAAGTTTGAGTTTGTCATGTTGTATACCTATCACTGTGCCCAAACCCCAAGAATAAATAGATATCTTTTTAAATTCTTGCAAGAATCTGGATCATATCTGGATATTTTTTATTTATTTATTTTGACAGTGCCATGATCGGAACGTACCCAACATGGATTTCATCATATATGGGTCATAGTTTGAAATATCTGGGCAAAGTTAGCTCTGGATTCTGGTATTTTGCACAGTGTATTTCTCTAGCAGAATGTTTGTCTAAATCAGTCTAAATGGGGAGAGCAGGATAAAATGTCACATGGGTAGATTCATATTTGTTCATACCTCTGATATCAGAGGAACTCAAAAATCAAATAGTTGTTTGTGACTTGATGCATGTTCTGAAGTCAATTTCCTATTCATATGTGGTCACTTTAATCTTAGTTTTCTTACATCTGACTTTCAAAAGTATAAACAAAAAAGCCAGTTCACAGATTATGTAATAAACCCATGTTCAGTATGGTTGTTTAAAATGTAATTTTTACAGTGAGTAGAGGACAGTAGCTGCAGTCCTATGTTACATTCGCCTTGGGATAAAGTTACCATTATCACACATCCGTTTTGGGCTAGTTCTCACTTGTCCTGGTATACAGACATAGAACTTGCTCAAAAATCACTGACATTGTGTAGCTACGACAGTATGTTTCTGATAATAGTTTTAAATGTTATTGTAAATTATATAATTAAATAATATATATCATATACAGGGCATCATGGTGGTGCAGTGGTTAACACTGTTGCCTCATAGTGAAAAGGCTCTGGGTTCAAACCTTGTGGCTGACTGGGGCGTTTCTGTGTGGAGTTTTAATATTCTCCTCATGCCTGCATGGATTTTCTCTGCTCAAATTCAAATTGAGCATGTATTTTTCAAAAAACAATCTAATTTCTCAGTTTCAACATTTGATATGTTGTCTTTGTACTATTTTCAATGAAATATAGGGTTTCCAAGATTTGCAAATCATCATATTCTGTTTTTTATTAACATTTTACACAGCGTCCCAACTTTATGGAATTGGGGTTGTGAATGTCGTGGTGTTGTTTCTGGCACACGGCATATTACCATCACAAGACAATGCAGCGATTTACTGACGTGAAATACACAGCACTATACAATTGGCTGGTTCATATACTATAAAGTTATTATTCTATTCAGTCTGAGTTTGTGCCCTTACAAATATTTTGCTCATACACTCATCGTGAGTTCCGCTTTTCGGCAATGCCTAAATATATATTAAGTTTACAGTATTATAGTGATTTTTTTAATAGTAACAACTACAACTAGCACAAAAACTTGTATGTCAGATACAGCACATAAACAAACTATAAAATCCTGTTTAGTTTGTCAATATGGTGACATTTTCTGGAAGGAGACATTTATTTAGCATTCTTGGAAGGAGTTTCCAATGTCTGCGATTTTTAAAAGTTGTAGATAAAACTGTAACTTTATGTTTTCTGACATGGGAGGGGTTTGTGGTTTTTTGATAACATGGAAAGCTGCATATTTTGTTTTGTTTGATTACAGCTGCTGTAACATACACTATATGGCTGAAAGTTTGTGGACACCTCACCATCACACTCGTATCCCATTCTAAATTTAGCCTTCCTTTGTTGTTATAATAACCTCAAATCTTCTAGGGTTTTGGAAAGTGACTGTGGGGATTTGATCAATCAGCTATAAGAGCATTAATGAGGTCAGGCACTGATGTCAGGCGAGGAGCCCTGGGATGCAGTCAGTTTTCCAATACACCCCAAAGCTGTTCAGACAGCTTGAGATGCAGATTGCTTGACTTCTTCCACACCAACTTTGGGAAACTATACTGCATTGCTTTACGCATAGACGCATTGTCATCCTGGAATGTGTTTGGGCCTGTTAGTTCCCATAAAGGGAAATTGTAATGCTACAGTATACAAAGGCAACTTGTGGGCTTCCAAATATATGGTAACAGTTTGGAGAAGGCCCACATGTGGGTGTGATGGTCAGGTGTTCACAAACCTTTTGCTATATTGTGTAGCTTGTTTCACAGATGAGCTATAACATTAACCATAACTATAAACAGATAAAGTATTTAACAATTATTCCACAAAATTGAGTCATACATGAGCTGATAGCCGATGAGGCGCATACTTCTGAGCCATATGCAATGAGATTGCGTGGAATAAGTGTTTTATTCGATCCACATTCACTGGAATTTGAGAAACAGAGTATTTTTATTTTTTGCAAATTCGATAAATAAAAATTTTATACAAAATGTCCAACAAAATAATTTCCGCTTAGAATGTAAACAAACCAGAGAAATGACAGTAGCAATTTGTGAAAAATGTGATAATAATTCTTGAAAAATTAAAAAAAGATATGTTCTTACCATCAAATACTTTTATTCCATATTTTGTAGCTTTTTGTATTTTGGGTTTTTTTGTTTTCGAGTACAGTTTTTATTTCATCCTTGGTTGGTTCAGCAACACACTCCGCCATTTTGTTTTTCTCTACTCACGGTATATGATCTGATAGCTTAGCAGTAGAGTAGCCAATCGGAACGAGTGATTGCTCATATCCAGTGAATGTGGATAGAATAATTAACAGTTATTCCACAAAATCGAGTCGAAGTGTGGAGTGCTGAGTGGGCCATACATGACGAGATTGATTTCCATAATTTGTTCCTTTTTTTTTTGGAGGGGTGTGTGTGTTGTTGTTTTCTAGTACAGTTTTTATTTTGTCCTTGGTTGGTTCGGTAACATGGTCCACCATTTTCTTCTTCTTTCAGGTTTTTTTTGGCGGTTGGCAAACCAACTTAAAGGTGCATTACAGCCACCGACTGGGCTAGAGTGTGGAACAGGAAATATTGGGGGAAAAAACAACTATATTATTTTAGCTATTTCTGTTCCTTTTAAATACTTGATAACAAAGTGATATATCTGACTTGATGCACTCCGCCATTTTGCTTTTCGCTACTCACAGTATATGAGCTGATAGCCTAGTAGTAGAGTAGCCAATCAGAGTGCACTATTGCTCATATCCAGTGACTGTGGATAGAATATTATGTTATTCTTTAATAAATATAAACATGTCAAATTGCTGCAGTATAAGAGGAATAAAATACTTTGGAGTGTGCTATTTTTGGACAAGAATCAACTTCGAATAATCACTCCACCCCATCCTTGATTATTTTCCAAATAGCATGCACATAATAAGTGATTTATTCCTTACTTATTATGAGCCATACTGCCTTTACAAAACCTGTTTAAAGGTGTTACAGACCTTTCTAATTGAACCAGAGTGACCCTTTGTAATCATTAAAACGTTCTTTTACATTTTAAAACAACCCATAAGTCAGATTGTCTGACAACCACTAACTCACCCGATATGATTTGTGCGGAGTGAAATTTCCAGCTCGCGGAGCACCTGGGTGGATTCCTGAACTCTCCTCCTGAATTTCTGTACGAAAGGGTCATTATTTCAGCAAACTGATGCAAACAATATCAGGCATCACATAAACACACATCTTTGCTGAGGATTTTAAATGTTTGGGTATTAGTTTCTACTTGAAACAGGAAGAGCAAGTGGGTGGCCTCACTTCTCTCGCACATGATAAAAGATGTCTTGGAGTTAAAACGTCACAACATTAATCACCATCGAAAATAATTCCACAATCAGTCACTCTGCACTTCTCACTACAATGATGATAAATTCAGTGTTCACTGACTTCCTCAGTTGGAAACTGACATTAAACTGACATAAGCACAGCAAGCCACAGCAATTCTGTGTCGGAGGATGTAGTTTGTAGTGTGTCTTAGTTCCATGTACAGTGTCTTGCAAAAGTATTCATCCCCCTTGGTGTTTGTCCTGTTTTGTCACATTACAAGCTGGAATTAAAA
>JAODVO010000014.1:17559661-17570625 GCA_025400055.1 Notarius lentiginosus
GAGCATCCCACAGTGTAATGAACTATCAATTCTTGGAGTGACATTTCACAGTGACAGCAGATTCTTGTCTCATGCCCCTCCAATATTTAATAAAATGAGATAAATAGAATTTTGCTTGAAAAAATGCCTTCAGTTCCCCTTTAACAAATACAGTAGCTATGCAACAACTTGATCAAAACATGACATTCACTGTTTCACATTCACTAGCAAGGTTTTTAGACAGCTTTATGGAGACTAGCTGTTTTTTCACTGTTAATCTGAAACTCTTCATCTAATGTGATCTTCGCAGTAATTTAACCTCATCAAAATTATATACAAAAAAAAACCACATGTCCATGTCATTGAAGTCAAACAGCTACTTCAAATTGAGATATCCTTTGTGACTGTTTGCGTACTATCATAGTTCTAATCCTTGACATCTTATACTTGTTACGTCCCAGTATGTGTGTACTTGTTTGTGGCTTGTCTGCTCTTTGTTCTCTGTTCTCAGTTGTTCCTATAGATCGTCTCAAAGGCGAATGACTGGGGAAATTGGTTACTCCTCCTACAGAATATGATTGGCACTTCGCCCTATAAAAGGGTTTCATTCTCCATTGTGCAGGGGTGGTGTTTCAGGATCCCTGCACTCTGGGCTGCGCATTATGTCGCGCTTTGGTTTCCCTGCCATGTCAGTCAAGAACATGCTGAAAACACCTGCATAATTGTTTTTATCATTATAATTGTTATTATTTTTGGATGTTTTTTTCTGTTAGCAAGTCTTTGATTTAGTTCTATCTCTCTTAGTTTATTTTTCTTATCTTTATTATCTTTCGTGAATAAACTTACATTATCATAATTGTGTTTTGCCGTGTTTGTTTTTCCGCCAGGCCCTCACTACCAACCCCCTTTTTGTTTACATTTCCTGACCCTAGACAGGAACGTAACAAAAATTGGGAGCTCATCCGGAAATTTTTTTTACTTTTTCTTTCAGGAATCCGGCATTTCCGGTATTCTTCTGGCATTTTTTTGTTTTTAATTTTTTGAAGGATCTTGGAAACTCTGGTAAGTTAGAGTGTCGCCAGCTAGGTTGCTTAAATCCTTCTGATGGAGCACTGCATTTATTGTTTTGCTTGTTAGTTTTCCTTTTTAATTTTTGGAAGCTACTCCGGGGGGAGGTACGCTGTTGGAAGAGTTGACTTTGGTTAAAAGGCAACTCGTGACGTTTAGCGTTTAAAGTGTCCTTCAATTGGTACACTTCCGAAGATTAGGAAAGGCTCAGCTTAGGCTTTTGAATAGATAATTAGGACCAGAGTTTCTGAAGCCTAAAGTTTTGTTGGTTGCTGGGTTGTTCCCTTAATTTATTTTTCGTTTTGTGTAACTTTTGTGGTGGTGACAGCTTGGTTTCCTGAATAATAAATGGCAGAGTAAATTTTTTGTTGTTGTTGCTTTGCTGGTAGTTTTGAAGTTTTTTTTCCCTTAGGGTACTTCATGTTTAAGCATGTTTTTAGTGGAGGAATTTTACAAGAATCCTTCAAAGGATTTTTTTATTATGTTGTACGAAAGAGCAGCTTGTGCTTATTGTGGAACACTCTTTGATTAATCTCACTGAAGAGAGAAAATTTAAAGAAACTTTATTTAAAGCTGTAGAGAAGGACTTAGTGGAGAAGAATGTCTTTGTGGCTAGAGATGAAGGCCCAGGATCAACTCAGGCCTTCTCACCTGAGACTTCGAGTTCTGAAATCAATTTGAAAATATGCAAGTATGCCCATCAAGAGCACAAAATGCAGTTAGATGCAGCAAAACTGAGATTTGACCATTATTTATGGGGTCTCAGAGAATGAGAACTGGATAAGGAGATTTAGCTAAAGAAACTTGAGATCAAGAGAGAATTAGAACTGAAGAAACTGGAGCAGGAAGCAGTAGAGAATGAGAGGAAAAGGGAATTTCAATGAGAATGTGAATGTGAAAATTACACATTCAAATTGAAAAAAATTTGAACTAGAGTTGGCTGTAAGGAAGCCTACCTTCCCTCCCAGTGTTCCTTCTGCTCCTCCTCCTTTTGTTAGTTCTTTGCCTTCTCCCCCTGTTAGGTCTGCACAGGCAGCTGCTCAATTAAATGCTCCAGGAGCTACAAATTTAGGCATTTTTCCAGTTCCTCCATTAGACCAGCCTATAATTTCATTTGATTAAACATTTGATGTGAGCAAGAATATCCGTATGGTTCATCTATTTAGTGAACATGAGGTTGAAAAATATTTCGCACACTTTGAACGCATTGCCATTATCTTAAAGGAGAACTGAAGGTAATTTTTTTAAATAAAAATTATATTTATCATCTTTTATCAGATATAGGAATGCATTTTTGATAGCTATTTTGTCACTGCTATAGCAAGTAATGAGTGTTTGAAATATGCTATGTAATATATCAGTCCATATGTCAAAGCAATGTCCATAAACGAGATTTGTTGAGACCTGTGCGAGACATCATAGGATGGAGGTAAAACGTACAGTGGAAATCAAAGTGACCAACATCTGCCAACATTGTCAAAAGACGCACGAACCCTCTTTCGAATGCTGATGTAATCAAGCCAGAAGTTTTGTTTGTTTTGATAGCAATCAGGAAAGTTTGAAAAAAGTAGGCAGTAATCGTCATTTAAACTCATTTTTTTGCAATATTTAGTTTGGAAAACAGTTTTCAAAATGGCGGCACTGACACCTGGCTGACACCTCACATTTCGAAGTCTTGCACAAGTCTTGTGAAGATTGCGTAGATAAGCAACGCCTGCCGTGGACCAAACGAACTAAATTCAACATGGCTACAAACCGAATATGCTGATAAGTATAATATTTAATTGCAATTAGTTGCCAATATGAGTCACGATATCAGGTTACTAAAACGGAAAATGTAATTCAATAACACATTAATTAAGAAATAAAGCAAGTTTAAAAAATGACTTCAGTTCTCCTTTAAGTTTCATTTTCATTCTCAGTGACCCAGAATTCGTAAAGTTTGACTATTTTTATTTTGGAAGCAATGTGGCTGTAGACCAGTGTTATTGGCTGGGCTGAAACAGTGATTTCAGCATGTGATTTTCACTTCCTCCAAGTCAACTCTGACTGCTGCTGAAACTTATTCAGCCATTGTAGTACTTCTTTCCTGGCTTTAAAGTCTGACCTTACATTTGAAGAAGCTCAGTCATGATTTTACTAGGAGAGGTTGCTGTGGAATAGAACCATACTGACTTAAGTCCAAAGTTTATTAATTGAAATTGAGTCTATGCTTTCAATGAAGTGATTTTCAAACTTGTCTTTGGCTATTTTGAAAAGAGCTGTCAATAGTCCTCTTCTGATACATCTGATTAATAGGAAGGCTACTCTGAAAACTAACTTATGACTGAAATAGTTATGTGACATAATGTTGGCTTCTATCCATCACATTATCACTTTCTTTGGTTATATAACATTGTCTTTTTGAATGGTTTCAATTTCTCTTGACTAAAGGATCAATCTTATGTCTTTTATAAATGATTAAGGGAACATAGTGGATCTTAGGGTAGGAGAGAGACTGTTAAATAGCTGAGCGGCAGAGTCATGAAATGCTCCAGTTTCTAGGGGTACAAGAAGACTTGGGGCATTTGTTGATCTCAGGTTGTGGTTGTGGATATGCTGTTCCATTGGTAGATACAGTGGCCATGAGGGGTTGAGAAGAGCTTTGTGAGTACTTCTCAAGATGTTCATCTGCACGAATTCTTTAATCAGGAGCCAGCCAATGCCAAGGACATCAGTTTTGGAAGCATATTTATTCAGCACAAATCCAGTGACACTGGTCTGGACTGGTATGTCACAGAGAATTTGGGATGGATTTGCATTCATATAATATACTGTATTCTACTTAGCATTATAACCCATAATACTTCTAAGCAAATCTGAACACTCGGTGATTGCTGTAATTTCAGCACTATACAGTATTCAGGATATATATCAGTTATTCCACAAAATCAAGTTGTACATGAGCTGATAGCCAATGAGGTGTGTAGCACTGAGTTGACTATAAGCCATGCATGATGAGATTGAGTGGAATAACTGTTTTATTCTATCCACATTCACTGGATTTTAAGAAACAGAGCATTTTTTTTTTGCAAATTTGATAAATAAAAAGTTTATACAAGATGTCCAACCAAATCATTTTCTCTTTGAATGCAAACAAACCAGTGAAATGACAGGAGTGATTTGTGAAAAATGCTATAATAATAATTCTTGAAAAATAAAAGATACATTCTTACCATTAAATACTTTTATTCCATGTTTTGTTGCCTTTTTTGTATTTTTTTTGGGGGGGTTGTTTTCGAGTCGTTTTTATTTCATCCTCAGTTGGTTCAGCAACACACTGCCATTCTCTTGGCATGGTGTATGAGCTGATAGCCTAGTAGTAGAGTAGCCAACTAGAGAGTGCGATTGCTCATATCCAGTGAATGTGGATAGAATATATGATATGCACCTATATAGGCCTACTGATATATAACCTAATTAGAAAACAAACAAAAAATATTGGATTAAGAAATACAATACATCATGTCTTTGGTAAATTGCAATATCTTTGATACGTTCTTCACTTTTTCACAAACACAGAGTGATAGAAAACTGCTGGAATACTTCTTAAAGCTGTCCCGAGGAAGTTAGTTAGGTGCATTGGGCTGAGTGTAGTTTGATGAGGCTCTGGATGTGACAAAGATGCTAAAAGAAAGCTCTATAATTTGTTTAACCTTTGTCCTATTTTCCCCATCTCTTTGGGTACAAATATTTACTAAGGTCTATACTGGACCAATTTCTTGTCCCTAGTAAATACTGGGCCTCAAAGAGATGGGAAAATAGGACCCAGGTTAAAAAGTCCTGGAGTTTTCTGGGATTTTTTGTTTAACATGGGCCCTATTTCCTCATGTCTTTGGGTGAAATCATCATAACGTTCAGTAGTTTATCAAAACAATAAAGAAAATGTCAATAGTCATGATAAACCTAGAAATAACTGTAATAACTATTTTGTAATACCTGTGCAACATTACACTCCTAATGAGTTCATACTATCACTATTTAAACTGTATCTATATGTAGTGTTTTCATACTAATTATTTTTCTATTGATTAAATCGATTATTGTTCATTTATAATTCCAGTTGTCAGGCACTGATCTACCGGTTATCCTTCCCTTCCATTAGGTGAACAGATATGTATGCAAAAGTCTGCCATTTCAATTAAAAAAATGAACAACACCCCAGAGACTTAAACCTAGAGAACAGTGAAATAAACTATTAGTACAGAACATGCCAGCCCTGAAATAGCTAGCTGGACGCGTCCCAGTAGACAGAGAGATTGCCACAAAACAGGTCACAATGCTCCCTCCGTTACCTATTTGAACTAAATTATCGAATGAATAATTAATGTTTGATTGTGCAGTTTCCCATGGCTGTCAACAGAGGATCATTTATCATAAGATTATAATTAATTACTAATTGGTCTGGCATGAGGGCTTTTCATTAAAATAATTTGTTTATTTAAATGAGGAAATTTAGTAAGCTCGAGAATTTACCAAAAAAAGCACACAAGGTCATATCAAATTAAATATGCATGCTTAAAATAAATGTAATACCAATACACAGCTCAGTACTTAACTAAATTAGTTGAAACAGATTAATAGGTACAAGAATATCTAATCCATCAAATGGCCACACAGTGTGACCTCTTGTTCACATTTTACACGTAGTTGGTTTGAGACACACTAGCCCATTACATACACAGTTGAGAAGGTTGAGAAACAGGATACAATACTACTTATGTATATCAACCAGAATGATAATGTTGATTATTAAAGACAGCGATTTAATCAGCTTTGTTTCACCAAACTATAGGCAAATGGTTATGGATTAAATAGTAGGTGTATCCTAGATCCTTGTGTTTTGATATAGATTTCTTTTCTTTTAGCTTTCATGAGAAAAAGTAAAGAAAATAAGAAAAAAAACATGCACACAAATGGCTGTAATCTACCCTTTATCAGTCATGATGCTGAAAGCCTGACTTTGGAGCAGCCTCCAAACATGGCCGCTCTGGACTACACCTCCCAAGAGCCACAGTGTCCCCCCGTCACCAGAATTCTAATTACATCACCTGTCACCAATCCACCTGCAATCACCCCACCTATATATACACAATTCGTACACACATTCATAGCGAAATATTGTTCTGTGTCCCTGTACCTGACTTTACCGAATTGTTTTGACTTCAGCCTGACTTCACATTTAGACCACTGTTTACATTTACTTTTGACCTTGTCTCCCTGTCTCCCCTATATTGTCCTGTTCGCTGATCAACTGACCTCTACCTGTCCCTGACTACGATTCCTGTTTCCCAATTAGGCTCTGTTTACAGTTTGTGATGCACCCGCTCTCCCCTGCGATTGCATCGGTAAGTGCCTGCATGCTTGCACCCTTCTTGCTAACACCCAGTTATTGCTATATATCCAATCTGTGGTATTCAAGATCATTCATTAATTTTAGCCCCCAAATGAATCTGAAATGGTGGAAAAACAAGAAAAGGGAAAATACAAGACTTTTGTTTTTGTAATTTAATGATGGAAAGCCAAAAACTGTTTTCGGCATCTCATGTACACCTCTGACACGAACTGGTAGAAGGATTATGTATGCATTTAGGTTGTCCATCTGTTATTGTCTGGAGGAAAGAACAAGACATTTGTGATTTGAGCAAATGAGTACTTTTTAAAAGGTATAAATAAAAATATAAGGAGGAGTAAAACAGCTTTATTTCTTGTTAATGCAATTTCTATAATACTCGTATCATACTAGTCCGATTACTAGTTATGTTCTCAGGAGTGATAAGAGAATAATTCTGGCACAGAATTTCTTAAGGCAGCTGAGGTTGTAGAGGCCCATTATGCTTTCGTCACCATGGGTAGACTGTGCATTGACCATGTTTAAAACACTGAGGTGTTTTAAAGCGGTTGACCCGCTTTCTTGTAGCTCCATTTATGGTGAAAGGAGCATGTATTCTTACCCCTCTCTCTCTCTCTCTCTCTCTCTCTCTCTCTCTCTCCAGTCCATGATTAGTTATTTTGTCTTGTCAATGTTCAGGGAGAAGGTATTTTCCTGGCACAACAATGACCAGGTTCTGACCTCCTCTTTGCAGAATATTAGCAGACATTTTCCCATATAGGTTAGTGTTACAAAATATGAAGTGTAGTCAATCATAGTGAGTAAAAACACTCTGAATGACAAATGGGGCATTTATTGTGTCTGCTGTCTTTGTATATTAAAATGTTTTACCTCTCTTTTTTTAACTCAAGTAAAATCCGATAATACTAAACTCATGATGTTTTTATCATGCCATTGACAGTTTCTGAGGGATTATTACTTTCAGAAAATGTGTTCTTCAAGTGGTTCTTTGTATAGTTAAAGACTCTCAGCATCCTAAAAGGGTTCTTAGTCAAAACCAATTAATAGGTACAGGATAATTGAACCAATAAAATGGTAATTCATTGTGACCTTTATTGCAGTGTAACTTGTTGCAAATTGAATTTTGAGATATGCGTCACCATTCCCAGCACTCATATACACAGCTGAAAAAGACATACTGAATGTACAGAGAATATTAATTAACTTACTTGTGGCTATATTCAAATATGTTGTCTGTAAATGTACACTAATTGCTGCTTGTAGTCAATCACAAAAGCTTTTATTGGTTTCCAATGAATCTATGATACAAAGCTATGGAATGCTGAAGGTGCCAAGATTAAAATAAAAAAAGTTGCATGCATCATTACAACCGCAAATCAGAAAAAGATGGGACCATCCAGACTGTTACCAGGAACAAGCCCAAAAGCCAGGGTCTGTGATGGTATAGGGTTATGTCAGTGCCCTTGACAAAGGTAACTTACACTCCTGTGATGGCAGCATTAATGCAGAAAAGCATATTGAGAGTTTGGAGCAACATATGCTGCCTTCAAAACGACACATTTTCCAGGGATATCTCAACATGGCAATGCAAAACCACATTCTGCACACATTATAAAGGCATGGCTATGAAATCAGTGTTTTATTTTGAAAGGAAAAACAAACAAAAAGCCCAATGAAATTCAATAAAAACAAAATTCATGAGGTAAAACATCAAATAATGTGCTGTTGTATTGTTTTGAGTGCAATGCAGGTCAAAGATTATGTACAAATCATTGTTTTCAGTTTCAATCTCAACATACTGTCCCAACAAGTTATTAACATGTTAAATAAAATGTGTAAATTTAAATATAACAAATATATAAACTATGCAATACTAAGCATGGTGTTGAACCTTGAAGGTTTAGCTCTTTCTTCTGGTATTGAGTGAGTAACTCTTAGTCACACTAAATTTCACAATAATTTTATATTATTGTCAAAGAACAGTAATACTGAGAAAGCATGAATTACTAATACTTGAACCCTGCCCCAAACTGTATGTTACCAAAGGAAATGGTATGTCATGACACCCTTGCAGTCATTCCTATTTAGGCATACTACTTATTGTGCATTATGCGGTTCAGAACAAAGCCTTGAATTCTCTCTGAATGTATGCACTTTCAGAGAAAGCCACATTTTGAAATGCTCTTCCACAAGTAAACAGAAGAACAAAGTTAAGTTAACATTTGTATTTAATTTTTTTGTACTTTTTAAATCAATATTTAATAATTTAGTTAATCAACTAATTAATTGAAAATAATTAATTTTAATATTTTTATTAATTCACACAGGGCACAAACACATACCCACTGTAACAATGGTGGGCCAACAGCCATCTTCTCCCTTTCTGCAGGCACTACTCACTGCGCAGCTGCCATAGTGCTGAAAAGACAATGCCCTACTCACCACACCAAAAGCAAGCCATTCAGCACCACCAGCAGAAAACAGGGCCACACGCACATGAGAGGAGGAGCAGCTAAATGCAGCACAGCTGGCAGGCACTAATTGCAGTGTGTGCATTTACCCTCCAGGAGCTCACAGTGGCGTATATAAGGGCTTATGCACAGCATGAGTGAGTACATCCTACTGAATGCACTTCATAATGTCCTGTATGTTTTTCCACTTCCGAGACCAGCTCAGACAATGCACTCATTTACTGGAAGGATGGAAAGGCTGCTTCTTCACCATCAGGGACACAACACCCAGCACTCCTCATCCCCTCATCTCCTGGGACCTTTCACACTGCCTCACCTCACTTGTACCACCTCAGTTCCATTGACTGGCTCACTCCATGACATTATGGGAGGAACCTGCTTTGCACTTCACATCTGTTGTCCATGTGTCTGTATCTGTCCCTGCCACTAGGGGTGCTAGACTGGTGAAGAATGCATGCAGGTGACAGACTCTGGATCTTGTCGGGCTGTTGCCTAAGTCTGCCTATGGTCATGAGTACATCCTGATGATCGTCGATTATGCCACACGATATCCTGAGGCTGTCCCTCTCCACAAGACTACATCAAAAAACCTCACCAGAGAACTGATGCTCCTATTCAGCCAAGTTGGGATCTCTAAGGACCTGCTCATGGACCAATGGTCCACCTTCATCTCCAGACACAGGACGGGCCTGTGTCGACGGCTGTACATCAAACATCTCAAGACCTTGGTCTACCACCCTCAGACCAATGGCCTCAGAGTGAGGTTCAACCAGACATTCAAACATATGCTGCAAAGGGTGGTAGATGAAGATGGCCAGAACTGGGACCTACTCCTCC
The DNA here is from genome assembly GCA_025400055.1 of Notarius lentiginosus. Lineage (NCBI taxonomy): Eukaryota > Metazoa > Chordata > Actinopteri > Siluriformes > Ariidae > Notarius > Notarius lentiginosus. The sequence goes on from JAODVO010000014.1 coordinate 17,569,409, forward strand.
TGTACTCCCTCTTTGCTGTGCAGTCGACTCCCAAGGCCTACACAGGGTTCACACCCTTCAAGCTCCTTTTTAGCCAATGGCCCCAGGGCCTACTGGACACTGTCAGGGAAGCTTGGGAGGAGTGGCCATCCCTATTTCACTCCCTCATCAACTACATCCAAGAGATGCAAGAGCAGATTGAGCAGGTGGCCCCTATCATACAGGAGCACATGTGGGAGGCCAAAGGGAACAGCAACAGGCCTACAACTGGCCAGCCAAGCCTTTAGAGTTCCAGCCAGGTGACTATGTGCTCCTGCTCCTCCCCAGTGTGAGCTGCAAGTTCCTCACTTGCTGTCAAGGCCCCTACATCATCCAGGAGTGAGTAGGTCCCATGAACTTATACCTGCAGCAGCTAGGTAAGGGAGTCCTCACCCAATGGTATCACATCAATCTATTAACACATAGCTGCAAATCTCAGATTTCTCTGTTCCTTCCCCAGGTTCCACTGAGCCAGAGCAGGTCCATCAGGGAGAAGATCTGACACTGGCCCAACTATAGGACCTGCGGGAATTGGAGGATCATTCAAGCTATAGAAGTGGAAGTAGCCCAGATGCTTCAGGAGGGCACCATCGAGGAATCTACCATCCCCTGGTCTAGGCTAATTGTCATTATACCCAAGCCCAATGGAAGCCTCCAGCTCTGTAACAACTTCCGGAGGCTGAATGAGGTATTGGAGCTCGACAGCTACCCTCTGCTATGAGTGGATGATCTCATAGGGTGCCTAGGGAGGCACTCATCTGAACTCTTGACATGACAAAGGGTTACTGGCATGTGGCCCTCTCCAGAGAGGCACAGCCTGTGATGGCATTTAGTACCAACTCAGGACACTGGCAGTACCAGGTCCTCCCTTTTGGGCTCCATGGATTGCCTGCAATGTTCCAAAGGCTAGACCGTATCACCCTTATGCAGGGGCCTACTTTGATGACATAGTCATCCACTCCACCAGCTGGCAAGATCATCTCCATCACTTCAGGAAAGTGCTGAACAGACTCTGTAATGTGGCAAATCCAAAAACATGCTTCCTGTGGCTGACTAAGGCACAGTATCTGGGGTACAGCATCATCTCATCTCATCTCATTATCTGTAGCTGCTTTATCCTGTTTTACAGGGTCGCAGGCAAGCTGGAGCCTATCCCAGCTGACTACGGGCGAAAGGCGGGGTACACCCTGGACAAGTCG
>JAODVO010000014.1:17760140-17770835 GCA_025400055.1 Notarius lentiginosus
CAAGTCAACTGCAGTCCCCAGCCACAAAAGCACCACTGCAAGAGTCCAGAGCGTCCTCCAGGCGTGACCCCCAACTGAGTGATGAGCAGCAATTTCACAGCCATGTGTGGCCTGTTTCCTCATTATTTCATGACAAATTAAGGAGATAAAAATTCTGGACTTGATCCCAAATGCTGAATTTGCATTTGGCGCCTGTTCATAGGAATTCTCAATATGCGGTCGAAAGAGGTGTTGATGCAAGTGAAGGAGGCCATGATTAGGGTGGTACATTCTTAAAAAGAAGGAATACACTGACGAGCTCAGCAACACCGAAAGGCCTGGAAGACAACTAATGTGGATGATCGTACAACTCTTTCCTCGGTGAAGAAAGACCCCTCAAGTCAAGAACACTCTTGAGGAAGCAGCCATAACACGGTTGATAAAGAAGTCTACAATCAAGAGACACCTTCATGAATGCAAACACAGAAGGTTTACCTCAAGATACAAAATCAGCGGTAACACACAATATCAGAAAGGCCAGATTAGGTTTTGCTAGAAAGTTCTGGAACAAGATTCTTTGCACAGATGAAACCAAGATTAGCTTGTACCAGAATGATAGGAAGAGAAGAGTACGCCGAAGGAAAGGAAACATAACATCAAACATGGTGGACATGGGCCTGTATCGCTGCCAATGGAACTGGGTCACCGGTGTTTATTGATGATGTGACTGCTGATAGAAGGAGCAGGATGAATTGAGAAGTATACAGAGCTATACTTTCTGCTCAGATTCAGTCAAATGCTGCAAAACTGACAGGATGGTGCTTCACAATACAGCTGGATAATGACCAAAAACATACGTAAAGGCCTGTCGAAGCATGTCAAAATGGATCACGTCGTCCATGGGTTGTCGGCATCAGGTGGTTATTGACTGCAAAAGATTTGCATCCACGTATTAAAAATGATGCTTATATTTGTGTTAGTTTGTCTAATTACTTTTCAGCATGTGAAAATGGAGGGACTATGTAAAAATGGCTGTAGTTCCTAAACAGTTATTGCAATACTTTTGTTAAAGGCCTTGAATGAAAGCTTATAGTCTACATTTCAAATCTTGATGGTCCATCCGCCATCCGTAGCCACTTATCTTGTGCAGGGTCATGGGCAAGCTGGAGCTCATCCCAGCTGACTACGGGTGAAAGGCGGGGTACACCCTGGATAAGTAGCCAAATCATCGCAGGGCTGACACACAGAGACAACCATTCACACTCACATTCGCACCTACGGTCAATTTAGAGCCACTAATTAGCCTAACCTGCATGTCTCTGGACTGTAGGGGAAACCAGAGGAAACCCACGCAGACACGGGGAGAACATGCAAACTCCACACAGAAAGGCCCCGTCAGCCACTGGGCTCGAACCCAGAACCTTCTTGCTGTGAGGTGACAGTGCTAACTGCTACACCACCATGCCACCCCAGACTGTAAGAGTGAATAGTGTGGCTGAGTGCTGATGAGTTCAGGTGTATGTGATGAGAACTCCAGAGACTGTGAGCGGTGAGGAGCAGGATGGTTATTGTAGTCCATGGTGGCCATATTTCAGTGTTGAGCACAAGATGCTGCAGACATGACAAATATTTATTTTCTATTTCCCTTTGGTCAGATCATAATAGAAAGCAAATGTTGGAAAAGGATGGTAGGAGTCAAAATTGTTTTTATGTTACTCAAAAAGTAAACAAACAAACACTAACCAGAAAACTAGATCATACTTTTATTTTATTGAAATCAAAATTAGTATTGTAATGTAGACAGATTAAGTAGTACACTGTACACAATTTGTCGACTACCATTCCTTACTGGGCCACACCCACAGGCAACAGCATTATTGGCTGCTAAAAGCCCTAACAAACTTGGACATACATCAGTTCTACAATTATTAATGCTTCTATTACTAAAAGTATTCATAAAAATCAACACTACTACTCCTACTGCCACTACAACTTATTCGAACCTAAACCTGTCTACGTGTGTAGGATATCAATACAATACTGTTTCAAAACTCTGAGCTGTTTGTATGCTTTGTCTTAGTTCAGTTCACTCCTGGATTTTTGTTGTGATGGATAATTATGGCACCTTCTTCTTCTTGGAGTCTGTTTTCTCCTTGCAGGTGAAACAAATCTAATTAAACTAAAGCCTGACATTTTGATAAATATTGCTGAAGAGTGAAGCCAGCAGGGGTTGCACACATACACGGGTAGACACAGATTTATCAGGTACAATTACATTAATTTCTTCACCCAGTGCTGTCATGATGTGTGACTATTAGATGGTGTGATGTTTTAGACACACATCAATGTCATTATTCACTTATATCATGGCCAAGGAAAATAAAATAAATTATAAAACACAAAAAAAAAACCACCACCACCAAAAACAACAACAACAACAACAACAACAACAACAACACTTTAAGATAATAAGGACATAATTTAAGGTAATTATCTATCCATAAGCAAGTAATAAAGTGCATAGTTTAATTAATTAATTGTTGTTCTGTTCTGCTGTCCATTGATCACCAATGAAGACTGCCTAATCTGTGTGGAAGAAGTCTGAAGTACAACATCTCCATAATGAACAGTTGGCCACTAAGGAGGGCCAGGAGTCAAGATTTATGCTTGATGTTCCGTTTTATAGTGTCTTTATACTGTAGTCTTGGTCTACCCTTGCCTCAGCTTCCGAGTAAGAGCTGGGCAGACACTCTTGGTCCACGCAGTGGACATGACGGAGCCACTGGAGGTTTCTGTGAATGAGTATTTTTTCCATACTGGGAAGGCCGGTTCATCTAGAACCTCCTCATTTGTCATTTTGTCTCTCCAAGAGATCTTCATAACTGGTCAGAGGTGTCGCATCATAAAGGCAGATAATTTCTTGACTTGGTTGCAATATAGTGTCCAGCATTCTGAGCCATACAGCAATGTGCCGAGCACAACAACATGATAGAGTTGACACTTGACATTGATTGATACATGGTGATTGTTCCATAGCCTGTTTCGAAGTCTTCCATACGCCAAATGTGCTTTCGACGTTCTTCGACTGAGCTCCTCATCTATTCTCCCATTGCTGCTAATTATGCTACCCAGATAAGTAAAGTATGTGCAATGGGCCAACTCCTGATTGTCCACCAGGATTGGTGCAATATCATGGGTTTTAATGTGAGGAACAGTTTGGTAGAGAACTTCTGTCTTGACATTTACAGATAAGCTGCTTGCAAAGAGTTTAAGTGACATTAGCTTTTACAAGTTACTAATGTCATTCTTTCAGTGATTGGGTTTGGTATAGTATGCCAAGACAGCTGCTGCTGTTCCCATTACTGCACTTGTACGTTGTAACATGTCACTGCCCATTTGAGGTGATCTTGTTTTTCATCCTGCAGGGTGTTTAGCCACCCTCCTCACCAGGAACACCTGGTGGGGTTGCCGGTTTAGTCACTGATGACCCGACTATGTACAGGTGGTACTGGACTACATGGTTACCAGTAGCAGGTTTATGACCTGACCTGACCTAATTGAATTAATTAATAATTACTGTAGATTTAAAAACATTTTAAATAATGAATTAATATTTAGGTGGGGCGGCACGGTGGTGTAGTGGTTTGCACTGTCGCCTCACAGCAAGAAGGTCCTGGGTTGGAGCCCAGTGGCTGGCGAGGGCCTTTCTGTGTGGAGTTGGCATGATCTCCCCTTGTGTTTCCTCCGGGTGCTCTGGTTTCCCCCACAGTCCAAAGACATGCAGGCTAGGTTAATTGGTGTGACACCTAAAATGACCATAGGTGTGAATGTGAGTGTGAATGGTTGCTTGTCTCTGTGTGTCAGCCCTGCGATGACTTGACAACTTGTCCATGGTGTACCCCACCTCTCACCCATAGTCAACTAGGATAGGCGCCAGCTTGCCTGCGACCCTGCACAGGATAAGCGGCTACAGATAATGGATGGATGGATATTTAGGTATCAGTTTTTAAAAATGTTATAGCTAAAGATGCCTCATTTATTTATTTATTTATTTTATATGTTTTTAATTTATTTATTTTTTTATAAGCCAAGAATATCTGAATCCTAGTTTCCGGTACCCATTGTCTCAGACAGCTTCAAGTTTCCTCTGCTCCGACCACTCCAAAATATCTTGATAATGCTATGAAGAGCCTTAATGAGCTAGGATGAGATTCTTAATGAGCTGAATCAGGTTCATTAATATGAGACTGAAATATGTGGCACTTTCACAGAGCTGCGCAACACAGTCACAGCATGCTTAGTATGTCCTTAGCATCAAACAGATACACATACAGTGGAATGACATTCTGACCCTAGGATTTATACATAATCACTTGATTTTGTGATCAGATACTGACTGTCAAAATATTAAAATGTCTGTGACGCATCTGTGATGTTCCATAATCATCAAAACAGAAAAGTGTTTGAACACTCTCTATAGATGACAGCAGACATCTTTGAATGACTGAATTAAAAATATGGAAGATTTGGCTAACAGTACAGAACTCACTGATTATGAATCAGTGATTATTATAGCACTAGTGTACAAGTGTACAGTGACTAGAAGAGTAAAAAGATGATAATGAGATTCTTGTTCATCAAATGCTGTGATAGAAATGTACCTCAGGTAATGAGACAGATAGTGATGTAGTTATTGATGTAGTATATAGCAATTACTCTTTTATGACTTTATCTCTGTTATGATTGTGAGCTTCTGGTGCACATTAATAGAGACTTTGAAAGCTGATACAATTATCATAAAATATACAATTATTATACAATATACAGTGATGTAATTTTGAGCTAATAAGAATTGTTTTATGTACAGTACCAGTCAAAGGTTTGGACACACCTTCTAATTCAATGTTTTTTTTTCTTTATTTTTATTAAATAAAAGACACTTCATGTCTTAAAGTAATGATGGCTGTCATTTCTCTTTACTTAGTTGAGAAGTTCTTGACATGACATGGATTATTACAGTTGTGGATTAGGGCTATTTACTGTATTTTTATTATTTACTGTTTACTGTTTGATCTCAAATGCATGAAGAAGGCAATAAATTGCACTAATTAACTTTTGATGAGGCAGACCTGGTAAGTGAAAATGCCAATAGTGTGCAAAACGCCATCAAGGTCAATGCTGGATACTTTAAAGAATCTAAAATACGAAACATATTTTGTTTGTTTTTTAACACATTTTTATTTACCACATAATTCCATATATGTTCCATATGTTATTTCACAGTTTTGATGTCTTCAGTATTGTTCTAAAATGTGTGCGTGTGTGTTAGCTAATGACCATCGAGTAAAGTATCCATCCATCCATTATCTGTAGCTGCTTATCCTGTTCAGGGTCGCAGGCATGCTGGAATGTATCCCAGCTGACTATGGGTGAGAGGCAGCGTACACCCTGGACAAGTTGCCAGGTCATCGCAGGGCTGACACATAGAGACAAACAACCATTCACATTCACAATTACAGTCAATTTAGAGCCACCAATTAACCTAACCTGCATGTCTTCGGACTGTGGGGGAAACCAGAGCACCCAGAGGAAACCCATGCAGACACAGGGAGAACATGGAAACTCCACACAGAAAAGCCCCCGTTGGCTGCTGGGCTCAAACCCAGGACCTTCTTGCTGTTAGGTGACAGTGCTAACCACTACACTACCGTGCTGCCTCCATCCATTAAAATAGCTCAGCAAAAATTTTCTGCAGTCCTCTTTTATTGTTTATTTTTTTCTGATTGATTAAGTAGGTTGTGTAAGCCTTTTGTGTTTATCAAAGTTAAGAAGACTACGAAGTTGCAAAACTGAGAGATATTATTTTTTATGGATGAATTAACTAATGTACTTAGTATGCCAACTATATGGGGTTGTGTTGATCACAACTATGTTTTCATGTACTGTATATGTGTTGGCCTGCAGCATCTATGAACTGAGGAGAAGATGAAATCAAAGAGTGCTGTTAAAACTTAAACAGAAGTGCAGTAAGAGAACTGGGTTACAGGCAAGGCTAAAAGTTAAAGCAAATAGACCTTCTGCACTTCTGAGCCTGTTTCAGGCCAACATCCAATTTCTGGCTAAGACAATGTTGTGTTTAAATTTAGATAGAGGAGAGTAGAACAAGATAGAAATAGTCAGATAGAGCTACTTCATCCGAAATGAACGAAGAAGAGACATGGGCCTTTGTATCAACAGTAAGTGGTGCATGGGTGGAAAGATAGTCGAGAAATACTGTTCACCCACCCTGAAGTATTTGATCATAAAATGTCGAAAATCGCACCTCCCGAGAGAATTTACAACCACCATTATCAGGGCTGTATACATTCGCCCACAGGCACTCAAAATTATCTCAGAGACTATTGGCAAACATGATACAGTAAACACTTTGGTTAAAATCATCTGAAATAATAAACAAATCCTCCACATTGTCTATATTTCCACTGCCAAGCAAGTCATGTTGAACTTGATTCCCCCTTTTTGCTCAAGTACAATCCCAAATCAGAAAAAAAGTTGAGATGGTATACTAAATGCAAATAAAAAATAAAGCAGTGATTTCTAAATTTACTTTGACTTGTATTTCATTGCAGACAGTATGAACACAACATATTTCATGTTTTGTCTGGTCAACTTCATTTCATTTGTTAAGATACTGTACATCCATTCCTACGTTTCAGGACTGCAACACATTCCAAAACAAGTTGGGATGGGGGAAATTTAGGGCTTGTAATGAGATAAAATAATTTAAAAATTGTGATTTGAAACAGATGATGTCAACAGCTGATTATAATCATGCTTTGATACAAAATCAGTATCCAGGAAAGTCTTCAGGCCTAGTCTTTGAGGAGCAAAGATGGGCCCAAGATCTCCAGTTTGTCAACAAATGTGTGAGAAAATAATTGAGCTGTTTAAAAACAATGTTCCTCAAAGAAAGATGCAAAGGGATTTGAATATGTCACCCTGTATGATGCCTATTATCGTGAAACGATTCAAGGACTCTGGAGGACTTTCAGTGCATAAAGGGCAAGGGTGCAAGCCTAAGCTGAACACCCATGATCTCCGATCCGTCAGACAGCACTGCATCAAGAACCATCATTCATCTGTAGCCGATATAACCAGATTGGTTCAGGATTACTTTGGCAAACCTTTGTCAAGCCCTAAAATACAGAGTAACATCCACAAACACCAGTTAAAACTTTCCTGTGCAAAAATGAAGCCTTATATTAACTGTGTCCAGAAGCACTGTTGACGTCTCTGGCCTCAGAGGCATCCATCACACAGTGGAAATGTGTATTGTGGTCAGCTGAATCAGTATTCCAGGTCTTTTTTGAAAGAAATGGATGCCCTCTGCTCTGGACCAAAGACAAAAAGGATCATCCAAACTGTTACCAGCAACAAGTTCAAAAGCCAGGGTCTGTCATGGTATGGGGTTGTGTCAGTGCCCTTGGCAAAGGTAATGTACACTTCTGTGATGGCAGCAATAATGCAGAAAAGTACACAGATTTTGGCGCAACAAATGCTGCCTTCAAGATGACATCTTTTCCAGGGATATTTCAAGAAGACAATACAAAACCACATTCTGCACACATGACAAAGGCATGGCTGTGGAAGAAGAGGGTGCCTGTCCCCTCTGTTCCTAATAGAGAATGTGTGACAAATTTTGACATGAAAAATGGGACAATGATAACGCTTTTCTGTTACAAACCTCAAGACCTGTTTGCAGGAAGAATAGGACAAAATAACACTTGAAACACTTTATCACTTGGTGTCTACAGTCCCTAAACATCTTTTAAGTGTTGTGAGGAGAACTTTTTCTGAAATGTGTTGCAAGAATCAGAATTGAAAAGTGTTTATTTTGATAAAAAACAATAAAATAAAATTCATAATGTAAAACATCAAACAATGTGCTGTTGTATTGTTTTGTATTGTAAGTGCAATAGAGGTTAAAGATTATATACATTACATGGTATTTAGCAGACACTCTTATCCAGAGCGACATGAAGTGCTGAACTTCTAGACAAGAAAGTTCTAGTGCCAACTGAACAAGTGACAGCAATACCTCATGTAATATGCTGTTGAAATACCAATACTCAAACAATCAAGGAAGCAAACCAACCATATAAAGTACAACTAAATAGAGAACTCAAAACAGCTAACCCCAGGCAAAACTATGCACAACCTGGGTTGGTCTAGACCAAAACACAGTTACAAAGTAGGAAGGGGAGAGGTGCAGCCTGAAGAGGTGAGTCTTCAGTCTGCACTTGAAGGTGGTCAGGGAGTCGGAAGTTCTGACCCCAATGGAAAGGTCATTCCACTAATGGGCTGCCAGGACAGACAGAATTCTTGAGTGGGCTGGGCAGGAGTGGAGAGGAGGAGGGGCTAGGTAATCAGTAGTAGCGGAGTGTAGGGATCTGGCTGGCATGTAGGGGAGGATCAGACTCTGGAGGTATACTGGCCCTAACCCCTTGAGAGCCTGGTAAGCTAGTACCAATGTCTTAAATTTGATGCGAGCTACAATAGTGCAGGTCAGCAAGCAGAGGGGTGACATGGGAAGAATGAGAGAGGTTGTAGGCCAGGCAAGCTGCAACATTCTGGATGAGCTGCAGGGGTCTGATGGCAGAAACTGGAAGGCAAGCAAAGAGAGAATTGCAGTAGTCCAAGTGGGAGAGGATCAGCACTTGTACCAGGAGCTGAGTAGAGTAGGTGGTAAGAAAAGGGCCGATCCTATGGATGTTGTAGAGGAGGAATCTATACATTTGGGTCACTGCAGCAATGTTTGCTGACACCTAGGTTCTTTTCATTGGATGAAGGTGACCTAGAGATATCCCCTGGGGAGATGACAATGTCCAGGGGTGGAGAAGATGGAGCAGGAATGTAGATTACCTCTGTCCTGCTGGGGTTGAGCTTCAGGTGATGGTTGTCAATCCAGTTCTGGATGTTACGCAGACAAGCAGAGATATGAGCAGAGATCTGTGTGTCAGAATGAAGAAAAGAGAGAAACAGTTGTGTGTCATCAACATAGCAGTCGTAGGACAGACCATGCACAGAGATAATTGGGCCAAGAGACTGGGTGTAGAGGGAGAAGGGAAGTGGACCAAGGACTGAACCTTGAGGGACACCGGTGGTAAGTGGGCATCATGCTGATACAGTATATATAAATCATTGTTTTCAGTTTTAATTTCAATTTCAACACACCATCCCAAATTTTTCTGATTTGGAGTTGTACCACTCAAGCAATATGAGTGGAGTTGAAAATAATGCAGGCCACTGACTCATCACACACAATCATTACAGGTGCACCCTGATCATCCTTTTGGCTATCTGCTCAATCTTTTTGGCCATTGAGTCTCAATCAGTATATATTTGAAAACGAGTGTGGTTTTGCAGAAAAAGGGCTCTTTTTCCCACTAAAGGGTGAGGATTGGGGAGGTGACTGCTAGAAGGCATTAACATTCTTAAAATTTATGACTTTGAGATGTACCAAATGGTTGACTCTATGTCAGCATGGGCACTAGAAGGTGCAGGATGGTTTAAAACAGTAGATGGCATTTTGAGCCAATTTCAACCCATAAAATGACAAATTTTATAAAAATGGTACTTTTATCCAAATTAACGCTAGCGCTGATTTCTTTCATCACAGTCATATTGTTTATTTCACAGCACAAAAAACACATGTTAGTGAGCAGTACTTCTTTGTGGATATTTGTGGAGCAGACATGAACAACTAACTAGTGTCTGTAGTCACTTAGGTTCCCTTAGTAGAAACTGTCCATTCATTGCAATAACTCACGTTACTTTGTGTTTGGATACCGTAGGACATTTCTGAATATTTTTGGACTTTAACACAAGCAGAAATATAAATATAAATTTATGCTTAAATTATGTTTAATTCAGTTCAAGATTTTTTTTCATGTTTTGTTAGCTGCTTATTCTGATCTGTGAGTGGAGCTATTTGACTTCACAAGCTACTAGCAAGTATTCACATGGTTATCTGAGAACAAGTGACTCATGAAATAAGCATCAGCTGTTTTTTTTAGGACAGTGGGCATGTATACATGTGCGCACATGGGCAGAAAAGCAGGCTTATTTGATAACTATGTGACATTTTGCAGACTCGTCTATAAGTCTCTAGCCTTGTGTAAGTAAGCCTGAAAAGCTTACTCTGTATAACCACATATAGTGTCAAGGAATATTAGCTTTGTGTGTTCCTGCGTTAATGAGATTCTTTTATTATACTTCAGAATTTCATTAAGCGCCAATCACCAAGGCTGAAATATTAAGCAAATATTGGCAGAGCAAATGCACATTCTGTTTTTTATAAGACTCAATAAAAACATTATTAAATATACAGTTCTACCTGGAAGAAGGCAAATATACAAAATATTCACACATATTCAGTCCAACTTTCAAACATTATGGGCATGTGGGGGGGGGGGTTGGTTGATGAACAGATTGATGAGATGGAGAAGTAAGCATTGTAATGCTAGAGTGCATCAAGGAGCAATAGAAGGGATGAGAGATGGAATGGAGTGTGATTGGAGAATGAGTGGGAGTTAAAGACGAGAGAGAGTGTAACGTGAGAGAGAGAGAGAGAGAGAGAGAGAGAGTGAGGTGGGGGCTGGTGATGAGCTGAATTGCCAGAGTAGGAGGGTGGAAAGTGAGATGAGAGTCACAATG
>JAODVO010000014.1:17922084-17932250 GCA_025400055.1 Notarius lentiginosus
CGATCTGGAACTATCAGATTTTCGATTTAGCATCAAGTACAGGCTGGGAAAGGCTAACATAGATGCTGATGCACTGTCCCGTATTCCTCTTGACATTAACCACTCTATGTCAGTGTGTACGGAAGAATTGTCACAGGAAGTGGTAAGCGCAGCTTAGGAGGGAACATGAGTAGCCCAGCAGAAAGATATTGCTTGGGTGGCTGCCCTTTTGGCTTCCTCTTAGGATGTCATCTTGCAGCCTAGTGCACCCTTCCAGGAAATCAAACCTGATGACTTGATTCAGGCTCAAAGGGATGACCCCACCATGAAGGAGGTCATTGGACTCAAAGAGTCTAAGGCCAGACTCACTGAAGGTGTCAGGAGGTCTGTAAAAGCACCTGCACCTGTAATCTTTTACAGGTGTAAAAGCACCTGTAATCGACTCCACCATGAGTGGAGTCGATTACACATTGAAAATGGAATCCTGTATTGATGAACGCCAGAAAGGAAACAGCTAGTCTTACCTCTCTAGTACCAGCCTATTGTCTTAAAACATCTCCATGATCATATGGGCCAAGTGGGTACGGAGAGGGTACTTCATCTTGCTAGAGAGAGGTTCTATTGGCCTCACATGAAGAGGTGCATCAAGGACTATGTAACTAAGAAATGTTGTTGCATAAAACAAAAGAAACTAACAGTTCATGTGCATGCACTTATGGGTAGTCTGAAGTCCAATTCACCACTCGAACTTGTCTGTATTGATTACTTGCACCTTGAGAAGAGCAAAGGGGGGTACGAGTACATTTTGATCGTAGTCGACCACTTTACATGGTTCGCTCAAGCCTACCCGTCCAAAAACAAATCTGGCCGGATGGCAGCCGAGAGGATCTATAATGATTTCATACCTCGCTTTGGTTTCCCCAGTAAGCTCCATCGCGATCAGGGGCGAGAATTTGAAAACCAACTCTTTCGGACTCTTGGGTAGCTCTTGGGTGTTGGTCACTCTTGAACATCCCCATACCACCCCCAGGGTAATCCCATTGAATGCTTCAACCATATGTTGTTGCAGATGTTGCGTACCCTGACAGACAAAGAAAAGGAAGCATGGAAAGATCATCTTCCACAGGTTATATACGTGTATAACTGTACTCGCCATGAGTCCACTGGTTATTTGCCACATTTCTTGCTCTTTGGTTGTCACCCCCGCCTTCTGGTGGATCTCTTGTTTGGCTTGGCTGAGCAGTCGGACCCTGTGTTGCACAAGGGGTATGCTGAAAAGTGGCATAAAAGAATGATAGAAGCTTATCGTGTTGCTAACAAAAATAGCCAGTTATCCAGTTCTAAAGGCAAGTTCTATTCTGATCAAAAAGTGAGGGGAGTAGTCCTGAAGCCAGGGGATAGGGTGTTGGTTAGGAATCTAGGAGAGTGGGGAGGACCTGGTAAATTGCGCTCTTATTGGGAGAACAGGATATATGTGGTCAGGGAGCAAGTTTCAGATAACCCGGTGTATGTCATCCATCCAGAAGGTGATGGCCAGGGAAGAATTAGGACCTTGCACAGAAACCTGCTCTTGTTGGTCAATGACTTGCCAGTGGAATTTCCACAACAACCAACTAAACCGACACCAAAACTAACACAAAGACATGCAAATACTCGAGTGAGAGTCAAGAACAGTAGGGACCAGACAGTAAATGCTGAGACCTCTGATTCAGATGATGACTCAGGAAGTGGATATTGTCTTCGAATACCATCAACCTGGGCTGAGCCAAGAGCAACAGTTGCTCCTGAAAAACTAGCTGTCAGTCAGGACAGGAGAAAACCAATGTGGCAGACACGCGCTCCCTCTGAGTAAAGGTCTGTCCAGATTCTGAGGGGTCGTGATGAGTCAAGGCAAAGGATGCCTGTTATGGAGACCCAAGACATTGTTGAGTACCAACCAGATATGGCTGTGGCCCATGAGGGAAGTCAGTTAGGAAGGGAGAGTCAGGTGACATCTGAGACTAGCCCCACACTACTGGTGGATGATGTGATGGTGGAGGAGGCAAGCCAGGATGAGTGGCAATTGAGGGGTGAATTTGAGACTTCTCACCAAGTTGAACTAGAGAGTGATAGTCCAGCAGCTCTTAACCTACCTCAGTCGGGTGCAAAGCCTGAGTCCCCTCAGCATGGCTGTTGTGAGGAGCAGATAACAAACCCTCAGTCTAGCTCACCTAATCCCCTGAGACGGTCCACTTGGCAAAGGTGTCCAGGCCAAATGCTCACTTACTCATCTCTGGGTCATCCAACATACCAGTCACGTCCCAGTGTAAACACTGTGGATACTTACCTCATGCCTTCTGTTGACCTGTGGTACCCACCACCATATTTACCTTCATTTCAAGGTCCACCTTTCATTCAGTTCCCGTGTCTATCCTTTCTTTACCCTGTATGTAGCTCTTAGGGAGACCCGGTAGTCATAACATACATAACACGCACACACATAAGCTATAATATACATTGGTTACATACTTACCTGAGCACTTTGAAGTTTTGACTGTTGTAAGGATTTTGAGTAAGACCTGTTGAGTCCTGAAAAGAATACAGTGATTTAAATTGCAAATTTGTTTAAAGTGTCAAGAGTCACTTTTGTCGTCAGGGAGCATGTGGCACCCCTGGGAGGGAATGGCCACATTAATATTATTTTATGCAAATTAATGGGACAATTTAATTAATGTATGTGTTTCAATTTCAGTTTCAGTTTAAAAATGAAGAACCAGTTAAAGAGGTAATTTTAGTTTAAAAGCAGTGGGGCGGGACATTTGTTGTTGCTTCAGGTATTCGGGGGGTACGGTAAGGGAGCCCCACTTCCCGCCGCTCCCTCAGACACATTCTGGAGGAAAACGGAGATGCATCCTGTCTTCCTTATTCTGCTTTTCACCTGCTTTTACAGGTTAGTAAACGGTGTCTTAACTTAAAAAAAATGTTTTATTTTACTGCTTTTCATCACCGCTAGCATAAACAAGAGATGGTTCGCCAAAGTTATTGCAGGAGAAAAGTAATAGTAATGGGAGAAATTTCCCACATGGCCGCCATTACGGGTCGAGCTCATCTTAGCTTAGCACTTGCTAACGTGAGCCTGTACACTTTACACACTTACAAACGGCAGGTTATTATTTGTATCTTTCCTTTAACGTATTTTTTGTTAAGATGTGAATAATTCATGTTATATTTAAAAGTGACTGAGTTGATTGGCTGATGTAGCACAAGCATTCGATTAGCAATTCTGTGTAGCCGAGAGATGCGTTTAAAGGGCCAATGCGTCCAACATGCTGGATTTTCATAATGCACTGTGAATAGTGATTTCTACCAGTAAATTACTGAAAAAGACAAACATATAATGTATTTACTTATTTTGGTTATTGAATATAACTGTAAAGAGAAATGTGAAGATTAGAGAAACTGAAGGAGTTGATAGAGAACAGATGTGGAATATTTAAATGTACATGATGTGAACAAAGAATTGGCTGAATTGTATGGCAAAGACTGATGTTTGTTGTTTACAAAGCTTTTATTTTGTGGAAAATAAATCAGACTCAGACACATTCTGGAGGAAAACGGAGACGCATCCTGTCTTCCTTATTCTGCTTTTCACCTGCTTTTACAGGTAATTTATTTGTCGCCGTGGTCCCTGTTCATGGGACCGTAACAAATCTTGGGGGCTCATCCGGGATCATCGCCACCTTCTGGTTTGGAGCTGATCCGCTCATGACATCAGGGACCAAGACCGGAGCTGATGCTGGCTGAGCGAGCAGTGAGTTGGAGTGAGCCATCGTTGTGCTGAGTGTCCCATCGAGAGGGACAGCGAGGAGCTACAGCCATGGCTGAGAGTGGGAGGAAGAGCCTAGTGTGGGACATTAGGAAAAGCCTACTCACCTTGTCGGCAGGAGAGCTCTACCGGGTTGCCAAAAATGTGGTTCCAGTGACGGGTCGGGATCAGCTGGAGATTGACGAGGAAGATCAGGAGGGCTGCTTCGACCACATCAGTTCTTTCATGCACAGTAAGCACTTGCTTGAGTCAGAGGACGGTGGGATGGTGGAGTTGTTAATGTTAAAGGACTTCATTAATGATGTGATTAAGAATCGAGATGTACTGCCTATATCTGATGATAGTGGGGATGCAGATTCACACACTAAACAGACAGTTAGACAAACTATGCATATGGCTCACCCCTCAGGTGACATTAGTGTTAGTCCTCCACAGATGGTCCCTGTGACCACTACAGCCAACATGGTTACCCAGTCTCAAGTTGTAGGTGCAGCTAGTCCGACTAGCCCAGCCAGTTTTATTTCTGATAGTGAGTTCAGTGATGCTTCCACATTTAACCCTGTGAGAACATCAGCCAAAGTGGTCTCCAATATCACCAATACTGAATTACAGGAGATGTTAAATAGCTATGAGGAGCTTGGTAAAAGACTTAGGCAAAGTGTAATGGTCCCTGCTGAACAGTCACCACCACATTCTACAGGGTTACCAGTTCAAGCTAACAAAACCCATAGTGACCCACTTCGGCCAAATCCATTCGGGCAGCCGATGGCCCAGCTCACCTGTGAGGGGATAATCTCTCTGTGAGATCTCTCTTATCTCCAGAGAAGAGAGTTTAAGGTGCAAGGGGGTCAGGTTGGTGATCATTCATCAGACATTACCTGCAACAATATTTGGAAGCAGATGGATGAAGGGATCAGAGAAGGCTTTCCTGACACAGAGATAGTTCATGGTATACTCAGAATAATAAAGCCTGGGACTTTTAAAGAAATGCTAATTAACAAAGATGATCTCACTGTAATAGAACTGAAGGGGTTTCTCCAGGCCCACCTGAGAGAGAAGAACAGCACAGAATTATTTCAAGAGTTAATGTGTGCCAGACAAGACGAGAGTGAGACACCACAGCAGTTTCTCTACCGTGTCATAGGGCTGAAGCAGAGAATATTCTTCACATCCAAATTGTCAGATGCAGGAATAAAGTACAGCCCAGCAACTGTCCAGGATGTCTTCCTACACTCAGTTTACCAGGGGCTTGGTTATAAACACAGTGACATTCGGGGAGAGTTAAAGCCTCTATTGTCAAGTGGAGAGGTCAGTGATGAAACAATACTGCATCACATAATGAGGATCACTAGTGAGGAAAGTGAGAGACAAAAGAGAATAGGTTCTTCTCATAGGCAGAATACAACTAATGCTCATAGCGCTCAGTCTGAGCTTAACACCATCCAGGAGTGCACGAAGCAGGATAGACCAGTTAACACAACAAAAGCAGACCCGATTAAAGAACTTACAGCTAAAGTTAAGGAGCTCACTAGCCTGGTGGAGGTGATGAGACAGCAGACTCTTTCACAACCATTAGACCCAGTAGGCCCATATTCACAAAACAGGTCAAGAAGCAGAAAGGACAAAATTTTTGGGTGCCCAACCCGTGTTGAACAGAACTGCCCCAGTTGTGGCCATTGTTTCACCTGTGGGGAGGAGGGTCATCGGGCTGTTGGCTGCTTAAAGAAACAGAAGAACCAGAGAAATGTCATAGGGTACGCAGTGACCGAGTCTAGGAAAGAGCCCCAGGGTGAGCACATTAGGGAAATAAGGGCCCAGCTTAGCATTAACAACAGCAAACCAGGTTCTCCCTTGTCAGTTACACCAGAAGTAGCTAGCCATCAGCAGGGTGAGCCACTTGCTCTGTCTAGTGTTATGTCGCTCCACACTAAACATGGAGCAGTTGCTAAGCTAAATGGTAAGAAAGCCCTTATCCAATGTAATTTGAACAGCCTAGCAGTGAAAGCTTTACTTGACACAGGTGCTCAAGTTAGTATCATAAGTAGAGATTGGAAAGGTAGATACTTGCCTGACTTGGTCATGCGACCACTATCAGAAATCATTGAGGAAATGGATGAGTTGAAAGTGTGTGCAATGGGGAGTTCATACCGTTTGATGGCTGGATACCCAACATGATCAACTTACCTGGGGGTGAGGACCCCAGCCTCTCCATCAGTACTCTGGTCCTTGTGAGCACTTTGCCTATGGACAAACCATTGATTGGTTTTAATGTTCTGGAACAGATCATTGAGGGACAACCAGAATGGTTGATACCTACTCTGGTTATGTTGCTTTGCAACTCCATCTGTCTTCCCCCTGAAAAAGCTGAAGTGATGGTTAGCTTCATCCAGACGGTAGAGCCAAACATGCTACATGGTCACTTAAGAACAGGCGAATGGGACGTGGTTATCCCGGCTGGACAGGTTATCTGGGTAAGGTGCCAGGTGCCATCAACCATGAACCCTTCTGATTGCATGGTGTTGTTTGAGGCTGATGAGGGTAGTCAGGCCCTAGAACAGCTAGATGTCTTGACAGGGTTAGTTAAAATACAGAATCAAGCTAAGCCCTATGTCACAATTGCTGTAAGCAATGACACCAAGCATGACATTACCTTGGCAAGAAAGACGGCTTTGGGCACCTTACAGCCTATTGAATGTATTGTGGCTGCTGAAACCCCAAATGAACCATCCCCTACTGTAGCAGTTGGTGAGGTAATAGTTGAGCCAGTTGGACCAGCTCCATCCCCATGGCATCCACCACTGAACTTGAGTCATTTGGAGGAGGGACAAAAAGATGTTGTCAAGAGAATGTTGTTTGAGGAGTGCAGGGCTTTTGCGAGGGATGGAAATGACATTGGTTGTAATCCTGATCTGCAAATGGTGATTAATCTAAAAGATGATATACCAGTGCAGAGAGCATATACTTCCATACCAAAGCCACTGCTACGGGAGGTTAAAAAGTATGTTAAAAAGTACCTTCTTGTGAAGGGATGGATAATAAAATCCAAGTTCTCTTATGCTGCTTATGTGTGTGTGCGGAATAAAGATGGGTCACTCCGTCTCTGCATAGACTATCATCTGTTGAACCAGAAAACGGTGCCAGACAGGCACCCACTGCCTCGGATACGTGACCTGCTTGATACCTTGGGCGGATATTCCTGGTTCAGCATCCTTGACCAAGGTAAGGCCTACCACCAGGGTTTTGTGGCTGAAGGCTCACGCCATTTCACCGCCTTCATCACACCTTGGGTCCTATAGGAATGGGTGAGAATCCCATTCGGTCTCACCAACGCACCAGCAGCCTTCCAGAGAAGTATGGAGATCTTAGGTTCTCTGAGGGATGACTGCTGCATTACATACCTTGATGACATTCTTTGTTATTCACAGTCTTTTGAGGCTCATGTAGAGGTGGTCTGTAAAGTGCTTCAGGTCTTACAAATTCATGGTGTGAAACTCCAGCCTGAAAAGTGTGAGCTATTTAAAGCTGAGGTTCATTATGTTGGGTGCCTAGTTAGTGCTGAGGGTGTCAGGGTTGACCCAAAAGATCTAGAGGCCGTCTTGGCTCTGAAGGCCAAGTCACCACAGACTGTAGGCGACCTTTGGCATGTCCTTGGCTTCCTTAGCTACTATCACTCGTACATACAGAACTTCTCAAAAATAGCTGTACGAGTTACTCCAGGGCAAGTCTTCCGAGCAGTCCACTCATGGCCGTCAGAGTAGAACCAAAGGACCCCAAATGCCATCTAAGGTGCCCATAGCCTGGACTTCTGAACATCAGAGGATACTTGAGCAACTGGTCGATATGCTAACTCATCCTCCAGTTCTAGCATATCCAGACTTTGACCAGCCCTTCATCTTGCACACTGATTCGTCCAAGCAGGGACTTGGTGCTGCCCTCTACCAACATCAGGATGGAAAGTTACATGTTATTGGTTATGGATCATGGACCCGGTCACCTGCTGAATGAAACTACCACCTGCACAGTGGCAAGTTAGAGTTTCTGGCTCTTAAGTGGGCAGTGTGTGAAAACTTTAAGGACTATCTTTTCTATGCACCACACTTCACCATCTACACTGATAATGACCCACTTACATATATCATGAGCACAGCTAAACAACGCTGTTGGACATCGCTGGGTTGGGGAAGTATCAGATTTTCGATTAAGCATCAAGTACAGGCGGAAAAGCTAACATAGATGCTGATACACTGTCCCGTATTCCTCTTGACATTAACCACTCTATGTCAGTGTGTATGGAAGAATTGTCACAGGAAGTGGTAAGCGCAGCTTGGGAGGGAACACAAGTAGCCCAGCAGAAAGATATTGCTTGGGTGGCTGCCCTTTTGGCTTCCTCTCAGGATGTCATCTTGCAGCCTAGCGCACCCCTCCGGGAAATCAAACCTGATGACTTGATTCAGGCTCAATGGGATGACCCCATCATGAAGGAGGTCATCAGACTCAAAGAGTCTAATGCCAGACTCACTGAAGGTGTCAGGAGGTCTGTAAAAGGACCTGCTTGTAAGCTCCTCCATTAGTGGAGTTGATTACATATTGAAAATGGAATCCTGTATCAACAAATGCCAGAAAAGAAACAGCTACTCTTACCTCTCCAGTACCAGCCTATTGTCTTAAAACACCTTCATGATCACGTGGGTATGGAGAGGGTACTTCATCTCGCTAGAGATAGATTCTTTTGGCCTCACATGAAGAGGTGCATTGAGGACTATGTAACTAAGAAATGTTGTTGCATAAAACAAAAGAAACCAACAGTTCATGTGCGTGCACCCATGAGCAGTCTGAAGTCCAATTCACCACTTGAACTAGTCTGTATTGATTACTTGCATCTTGAGAAGAGCAAAGGGGGGTACAAGTACATTTTGGTCATAGTCGACCACTTTGCACGGTTCGCTCAAGCCTACCTGACCAAAAACAAATCTGGCCGGATGGCAGCCGAGTGGATCTATAATGATTTCATACCTCGCTTTGGTTTCCCCAGTAAGCTCCATCACGATCAGGGGAGAGAATTCGAAAACCAACTCTTCCGGACTTGCGCAGCTCTCGGGTGTTGGTCACTCTCGAACATCCCCATACCACCCCCAGGGTAACTCAACTGAATGCTTCAACCATACATTGTTGTAGATGTTGTGTACCCTGACAGACAAAGAAAAGGAAGCATGGAAAGATCATCTTCCACAGGTTATACATGCGTATAACTGTACTCGCCATGAGTCCACTGGTTATTTGCCACATTTTTTGTTCTTTGGTTGTCACACCCGCCTTCCGGTGGATCTCTTGTTTGGCTTGGCTGAGCAGATGGACCCTGTGTCGCACAAGGGGTATGCTGAAAAGTGGCATAAAAGAATGATAGAAGCTTATTTTGTTGCTAACAAAAATAGCCAGTCATCCAGTTCTAAAGGCAAGTTCTATTATGATCAAAAAGTGAGGGGAGTAGTCCTGAAGCCAGGGGATAGGGTGTTGGTTAGGAATCTAGGAGAGCGGGGAGCACCTGGTAAATTGCGCTGTTATTGGGAGGACAAGATATATGTGGTCAGGGAGCAAGTTTCAGATAACCCAGTGTATGTCATCCATCCAGAAGGTGATGACCAGGGAAGAACTAGGACCTTGCACAGAAACCTGCTCTTGTTGGTCAATGACTTGCCCGTGGAATTTCCACAACAACCAACTAAACCGACACCAAAACTAACACAAATACATGCAAATACTCGAGTGAGAGTCAATAACAGTAGGGACCAGACAGTAATTGCTGAGACCTCTGATTCAGATTATGACTCAGGAAGTGGATATACCATCAACCTGGGCTGAGCCAAGAGCAACAGTTGCTCCTGAAAAACTAGCTGTCAGTCAGGACAGGAGAAAAACAATGTGGCAGACATGCGTTCCCTCTGAGGAAAGGTCTGTCCAGATTTTGAGGGGTCGTGATGAGTCAAAGCAAAGGATGCCTGCTATGGAGACCCAAGACATCATTGAGGACCAACCAGATATGGCTGTGGTCCATGAGGGAAGTCAGAGTCAGGTGACATCTGAGACTAGCTCCACACTACTGGTGGATGATGTGGTGGTGGAGGAGGTAAGCCAGGATGAGTGGCAATTGAGGGGTGAAGTTGAGACTTCCCACCAAGTTGAACTAGAGAGTGATAGTCCAGCAGCTCTTAACCTACCTCAGCTAGGTGCAAAGCCTGAGTCCCCTCAGCATGGCTGTTGTGAGGAGCAGATAACAGACCCTCAGTCTGTAATGATAAGTTAATAAGTTGCAGTTTTACCCCCTGCCACTAGATGGCTGCAGATATGATGTACCCCCGGATGTGTGTCTGTGTGTTGGAAGTCA
>JAODVO010000014.1:19222699-19235275 GCA_025400055.1 Notarius lentiginosus
GAAACCCACGCGGACACGGGGAGAACATGCAAACTCCACACAGAAAGGCCCTCGCCGGCCACGAGGCTCGAACCCGGACCTTCTTGCTGTGACGCGACAGCACTATATATATATAGTGAGAGGAAATGTATTAGCATGAGCTCTCATACGACAGAGTTTGTTAGCAGAGAGGGCTGATTGGGGCTTGGTTGCTCTCACACACAGTGTGCCATCATTGTTCTGCAGGTCATGCTGCACCACAATGGAAAGTATCCAAGATCTGAAATGACCTCAGCAACATTTGTATACGTCCCATGGAGTTAAGCCCTTGATTTTTCAAGGAGACTCTTCCATACAGAGACCGACCCTCAGCACGCATATTCTTCTTGTCTCTATCTGTCTGAGTTTCTAGTCCCTGGGGGTGAGTGCCTATCTGTCTTTCTGGCTTCAGAAAGAATCCTGAACTTTCCTGAAGTCCTTGGTGTTTTAAACCCCAGTGAAGTGTCTGACATGGAGATGAGATTTCTCAGGGGGGGGAAAAGAAAGAAGAAAAAAAACACGTGTATCCTGGATTCACTCCACTGGGTAAAGTGCTCCTTGTCATCTGGCCACAGTGATATGCTTTTCAGCTACACTCAGAGGAGCAGCGCACGGCTATTTAGGGCTCTTGGTGTGATACAGGCTTATGGTATTGGTGCACTGCAGGCCCAGAGTGAGGATCGTGAGGATGAGCAACCTGCAGATGGGAATTTTCAGACAGTGAGAATCATGGTGGAAGAAACCATCATGATATAATGATGTGTATGAAAATGCTCAGCAAATGAGATGTGAGTGTGCAGTAGGCCTGTGCTTGGTGATGGTTCATCGATTTCCTGTGGTAACAGCTCCCACAGATGGTAAAAAACATGAATGTTGTACATTTATGGTTTTATTTCATGAAAATGATAGCAAGTATTTTCACAGAGGAACATAATTTCATGATGAATGGGTGAAGATTGCATTCCTGATTGAATGCTCTTGGGAGGATGAGGTATTATCTGCTACTGTGATACCCAGCTATCATGCCTAACTTATACAAAAATCATCCTTGGATTTTAAGGAGCCAAGGTTATATGAAGTACAACCTCTTAAAAAAATACAGGAATTTGTCAAATCTGTGACAACTTTTATAAAACAATCATCCATCACATCTATGCATATCTTATACCATCTTTGTGGCTTTTAAACAGTATCAATAATAAATACAAGGACAGCTGACCTGAGTACGTCGACTCGTATTCGTGAGTGTGGTTTCTGTGCAGAGGTGATGTGAATTGCATACGAAAGCTTGCAGAGAAGCTTTTGTGTTCGAGAGCACTTCAGTTCAGTGAGCACTCAGACACACATGCTTCTTTTCCCCAAGGTCTACACTTTGCTGCAAGTCAAGTTAGTTATAGTAAAAGAGCCATTGAAAAAAAAGCCATTTGTAATGTTGATTTTATTTTATAATCTTTTATCATCATCTTTGATTATTATTATTCACTGTGTAAGCATCCATCCATTATCTGTAGCCGCTTATCCTGTTCTACAGGGTCGCGGGCAAGCTGGAGCCGATCCCAGCTGACTATGGGCGAGAGGCAGGGTACACCCTGGACAAGTCGCCAGGTCATCACAGGGCTGACGCAGAGATATAACCATTCACACTCACATTCACACCTACGGTCAATTTAGAGTCACCAATTAGCCTAACCTGCATGTCTTTGGACTGTGGGGGAAACCGGGGCACCTGGAGGAAACCCATGCAGACATGGGGAGAACATGCAAACTCCGCACAGAAAGGCCTTCGTTGGCCACTGGGCTCGAACCCAGGACCTTCTTGCTGTGAGAAACAGTGCTAACCACTACACCACCGTGCCGCCCAACTGTGTAAGCACTCTGTGTAAAAATAATAATAATAATATTGAATGAATGAATGAATGAATGGGGGCGGCATGGTGGTTTAGTGGTTCGCACTGTTGCCTCACAGCAAGAAGGTTCTGAGTTCGAGCCCAGTGGCCAATGGGGGCCTTTCTGTGTGGAGTTTGCATGTTCTCCCTGTGTCTGCGTGGGTTTTCTCTGGGTGCTCTGGTTTCCCCCCACAGTCCAAAGACATGCAGGTTAGGCTAATTGGTGGCTCTAAATTGTTCATAGGTATGAATGTGAGTGTGAATGGTTCAGAGGAGAAAACCTCGATAATAATCCAGTAGAAGGCAACAGGAAACCTAGAGACTTTGATGGCTGAAGCTGTCAGAGCGGCCACATCACTGTAGTGATATGCCCAAATGGATGGATGGAACTTTTTCAGCAGTTTGTGCTGTAGCTGTTCTCTGGGATTGGACTACATGGGCTAGCCTTCGTGCCCCATGTGAATGAGTGAGCCTTCGACACCACATCAATTCCAACACATCAACTTCAAGAACTGACTGTTCTCTTCCTGCCTAATATATCCCACCCCTTGACAGGTGCCATTGTAATGAAGATAATCTATGTAATTCACTTCACCTGTCAGTGGTCATAAATGTTATGGTTGATCGGTGTATGTAGTGCTCTAATGTATCAATGTCAGTATTTCTGTATAATTTTTAAGACTACTGTAACAGTTTCTGTAAAGGGGTGGAACACTGAAGTACTTGACAGGCAGGATAATTTCAGGCAGGCACTTATTTTATTTAAGCTTTTCAGCATCAAAACTTTGCTCTCACACATGCGCGCGCATAAACACGGCATGTTGGGAAGCTCCTTCCTCTCTGCTTCCTCCCTCTATATAAACTCTCAGCTCTCACTGCAAGACATGCACACAGTTATGACACAGGTGTGATCAATTTGCCACTCATCTTCCCTGGCCTCGCCCTCCATTCACAAACTGACACTTGACCATGCCCCCACTGCCACATAACCCCACTGTCCGACTCAGGCTGGGGAGCCATCCAGCCTGCAGCTGTGTCCCCCCCGATGGGAGAGAATGTCTGCACCACCATCTGCACCTCCAGCCTGTGGACCACCTCAAACTTGAAAGGCTGGAGGGCTAGATACCAATGGGTGATCCGCACATTGACATTCTTCATGCAGTGGAGCCACTGGAGCGGGGCATGGTCCAAACAAAGGGTGAAAGAGTGCCCCAGCAGGTAATATCAGAGGGTGAGGACCGCCCACGTGATGGCCAGACATTCTTTCTCAATGGTGCTGTACTTAAATCTCCCGCATCAAGAGCTTGCGGCTGATGTACAGCACTGGGCACTCCTCCCCCTCCACCTCCTGGGATAGAATGGCCCCCAGCCCCCTGTCCAACGTGTCTGTCTGCAAAATAGAAAGGAGAGAGAAGTCGGGAGTGTAAAAGTGGCCCCCTGCACAGTGCAGGCTTTACCTTAGTGAAAACCTGTTGGCACTGCTCCATTCACTGGACCGGATCTGGAACCCCTTTTTTAGCGAGATCAGTCAGTGGGCTGGTGACTTCCAAATAATTAGGCACAAACCTCCAATAGTAGCCAGTCAGCCCCAGGAACTGTCTCACCCCCTTTATGGTCTTGGGCCTCGGGCAGGCTACAATCACTGCAGTCTTGCCAATTTGGGGACACACCTGCCTGTGACCCAAGTGGAAACTCAGATACCGTACTTCCACCTGCCCAATCACACACTTTTTTGGGTTAGCCATGAGGCCTGTATGCCTCAGTGACTCCAGAACTGCCCTGAGGTGTTTTGGGTGCCGTGGCCAATCATTGATATATATAATGATATTGTGTAGGTAGGCCACAGCATAGGCAGTATGCAGACGGAGGATTTTGTCCATGAGCCACTGGAACATTGTGGGAGCCCCAAACAACCTAAAAAGAAGGATGACGAACTGGTGTAAGCCAAACGGTGGGGAAAAATCCATTTTCTCTTGGGATAGAAGAATCAAGGGGATCTGCCAATATCAAATCCAGTGTCGAATAAAAGCGAGCAGCACCGAAGTGATTGAGCAATGCATTAATACGAGGCATTGGGGCCGCGTCAAATTTAAACATTGCATTGACCTTTCTGTAATCCACACAGAACTGGACCGACCTGTTAATCTTGGGGATCAAGACCACTGGGTTGCTCCAGTCACTGTGTGACTCCTCGATTATTCCCATTTTGAGCATTGCCTTGAGTTCATCCTGAACCACAATTTTCTTGTGCTCAGGTAAACAGTAAGGGCAGCTTCGTACCACCACCCTTGGGGGTGTCTTGATGTAGTGTTCTATGAGGTGTTCTATGCAGCCAGAAAGGGGCGAGAATATGTCAGAAAACTCCGTTTGCAACTTGGCAACCTCCGTGAGTTGGGCCAGCAAGAGGTGGTCTCCATAGGTAACTGGGGAAGGTTGAGCGTCTACTTTTGTTTTTACCTCCGGCCCCAGCTTTGGCCTCTCCAGAACTACAGTACAGTCACCAATGCCACGGGGACTCCCTTATTCCATAATTTAAGTAGACTGAGGTGGTATATTTGCTGCATCCTGCCCCAATCAGTTCATTTCACCTCATAGTCAACATCCCCAACTTGCTATGTGACCTCAAAGGGCCCTTGCCACTTGGCGAGTAATTTAGAGCTCGACATGGATAAAATGCAGTTACACAGTGGGTAGGGAAACAGGAGAGAGGTGCAGCCTGAAGAGGTGAGTCTTCAGTCTGCGCTTGAAGGTGGTTAGGGAGTCAGCAGTTCTGACCTCAATGGGAAGGTCATTCCACCAACGGGGAACCAGCACAGACAGCAGTCTTGAGCAGGCTGGGCAGGAGCAGAGAGGAGGAGGGGCCAGGTGACCAGTAGTAAAGGAGTGTTGGGATCTGGCTGATGTGTAGGGGAGGATCAGACTCTGGAGGTATGCTGGCCTTAACCCCTTAAGAGCCTGGTAAGCTAGCACCAGTGTCTTATATTTGATTCAAGTTGCAATAGATAGCCAATGCAGGTCAGTAAGCAGAGGGTTGACATGGGAAGAATGAGGGAGGCTGTAGACCAGGCGAGCTACAGTGTTCTGGATGGCAGAAGCTGGAAGGCCAGCAAGGAGAGAGTCGCAGTAGTCCAAGTGGGAGAAGATCAGTGCTTGGGCCAGGAGCTGAGTAGAGTAGGTGGTAAGAAAAGGGCAGATCCTTTGGATGTTGTCAAGGAGGAATCTACACATCCGGGTCACTGCAGCAATGTTCGCTGAGGAGGAGATTCTTCACACTGGATGAAGGAGACCTAGAGACGTCCCCCCAAGGAGATGACGATGTCAAGGGGTGGAGAGGATGGAGCAGGAATGTAGATTACCTCGATCTGGCCTGGGTTGAGCTTCAGGTGATGGTTGTCCATCCAACTATGGATGTCATGCAGGCAAGCAGAGTTGCAAGCAGAGATCTATGTGTCAGAAGGAGGAAAAGAGAAAAACAGTTGGGTATCATCAGCATAGCAGTGGTAGGACAGACCATGAGCAGAGATAATCGGGCCAAGAGACCAGGCATTGAGGGAGAAGAGAAGCAGACCAAGGACTGAACCTTGAGAGACACCAGTAATAAGTGGGCATGGTGCTGATACAGTACCAGACCAGGTAACCTGGAAGGAGTGACCAGAGAAGTAGGACTTGAACCTGTCTAGGGTTGTCCCGCAGATCCCAAAAGCTGACAAGGATGACAGGAGGATGAGGTGATCAACAGTGTCAAATGCAGCAGAAAGATCAAGGAAAATCAGAACCGAGGAAAAGGAGGCAGCATGTGCTGCATGAAGTGCCTCACTGACGGAGAGAAGTGCAGTTTCAGTTGAGTGTCCAGCTTGGAAGCTGGACTGGTGAGGATCCAAGAGGTGATTCCGTGAGAGAAAAGAGGAGAGTTGGTTAGCAACAGCACGTTCAACGTCTTTGATAGGAAGGGGAGAAGAGAAGAGAGCTTCTTCAAAGCCCTCTTCACAGTTTTGAGTGCATCTTTAGGCAAGTGCATATTTAGAATAATGGCAAAATACTGTATTCCTGAACCCTATAAGCTTTCCTGAACTGAAAAATGTTTCTCATGCATATCAATCAGGGGCATAGCCAGACCTTTGGCCAGGTTAGACCCAGTGACTGTTTTGAGGTGGCAATCTATCTCTGTAGCCGCTTATCCCATACAGGGTCGCAGGCAAGCTGGAGCCTATCCCAGCCGACTATAGGTGAGAGGCGGGGTACACCCTGGAAAAGTCACCAGCTCATTGCAGGGTGGCAATCTAGGGTAGGGTAAAACAACAATCTCATCCATAAAAAACCTGACATGTGTCTACCCCAGTGGCGACGGGTTTTTTGTTGTTGTTTGGTTTTTATTTATTTATTTATTTTATTTTATAAATAAGGCAAGCACAAACATTTATTACTGAAGTACATGTGTATCTTGGTGTGTCCTGATTTATCTCTGGTCTGAACTCTAGTTTAATTCTCAGTCTTTCCTTACAAGAAAGATACTTTTTCCAAAATCAAGTGGACAAAATTATTAGTGTTTCCTCGCTAAGTTGCTAACTAGATTAACCAAATTTCACCATAAATGATACTAACAGCTAGCTATCTTGACCTATAAACAAACAAAAAAGGCAAATAAACAAAACTATGTAAATAATCAAACAAAAGTATGTGCTGTGATTGAGCTCTAATCAGGAACAGGTGCATGGTAATTTACCCTAATGGCGTGTGCATGCTTTGCAGTCTGCAGCTACACGCTCCAAGCTCCAAGGCATGTGGACATGACAGATGTAACCAGACAACTGTTTGACATATCAAGTTTAATATTCGATTGTAACTTTAAAGTAATGATGTAATGTGAACGTGCTGGTTCACTGCTGTCCACCAGGCACCCAGCAGAGTTACACCATAATAAATGTTGTGGTGTTGTTTCTGGCGCATGGTGTGTGGTGTCAAAGAAAAGAATAAATATGTATTTGTAATCGTCACAAGACAATGCAGCAATTTATTGATGTGAAATACATTACATTACACAATTCGATGGTTCATATGCTATAATATTATTATTCTATTCAGGTCGATTTTGTGTCCTTGCAAATATTTTGCTCATACACTCATTGGGAGGTCTGCTTTTAGGTACTGCCTAAATATGTACATTAAGTTACATGGATCACCTTCAACCTTTAACCAGTACTCAACATTTTTGCACTGTCTAGAATTCACAGCAGACCCATAGCCAATGATCACTTATGGTTAAACTTTAGCTAGCAGCTTCCATTCAGAAACAATCAATCCTTTCTCTTGCCATAGCAACTGGTAGAAAATAAAATGTAATTACACTAAGAGATGCATTCAGTTAATGGCATAGCAGTTAAATATGGGATCATAATGATGATTTTTGTTGACCTTTTATAAATGTTATGATGTGAAACATAAAGAATAGTTTCTATCAGTCTACTTTGCAGAAACATCCTATTTTTCTTCCATTGGTGTGTAGTGTTTCGTGTAATGAATGACGGCGGAAACAAAACGTGCGTTTCAGCATTTACTTAACATCCTTCAAGGGCATGAACATACATACGTTTCCCAGCAACATACACTACACGGAAATACATCCTGCATCAAAATAAGAGCACAGGACACAACATTTCCCCCAAAAAAGAAGTAACACATACACACCTCAGAATACTTAAGAATTTCAAGTATCACTCAAGTAACCTGAGACATGTTTCACTAGCTTATTCTTGGTAGTATTAGAAAGAAATGAAACACTTGAATGTAAACACAATTGCATATAGGTAAACATAAGTAGAGTAAAATAGCATTGAGTAAATTAACTGAACTTGTAATTCACTGGAGATAACCTGGAAGGTAAGTAAAGGTAATAATAACAAATTAACAATTAACAAAATGCATCACAATAGGCAGTCCATATTTAAGTGACATAATCTTTCAGCCAGGTAGGCTGGCGAATTTCTCACATGGGCCTGGGTTCTGGGGAATGGTTGGCAGAATCAGTGTCCTCGTCCACAGGCTTTGGAGTTGGTGTGGTGTCAGGAAACTTGGTAAGGTGGGAGGCGTTCCACTTATTACCATTGCTCAGCTTGTATGTGTTTTCACCAACCAACTTTTGCACTGATGGTAAGAGGATCGCTGAACTTCCGATGACCCTTAGGCACATGTAGTGGGTTTCTCACACGCACTCTGTCCCCTTTTCGAAAAACAGGGGCTCATCGATGTAGGCCTTCATTTTCGATTGCCGCTGGCTAACCCCGTGACGGATGTCAGTGTCCTTTGGAGCAGGCACGGGAGAGGAAGAAGGAGGTAGCACAGTCAGCTTGGTGCGCATGGGACGTCCACAGAGGAGCTGGAAAGGTGAAGTTCCAGTTGTGGCGTGGGGTGTAGCACGGTAGACGTGTAAAAAGTCAGTGACAGCTGGCTTCCATGGCTTGTGCTGTTGTATGGCCAGCTGGATTGTTTGCTTGAGCACACAGTTGAATCTCTCAATTAGCCCATTGGCAGCAGGGTAGTAGAGGGAGGAGCGGTTGTGACGGATTTGTCTGTCTTGTAGGAAAGCGGTGAATGCAGCAGAGGTGAACTGAACACCGTTGTCGGTCACGATGCTCAGAGGGTTGCCATGGCGGCTGAACACCGTGGACAGGAAAGTGAGAACAGTGTCAGTGGTAATGTTCTGTGTAAAGGAAACCTCTGGCCACTTGCTATAGTAGTCAGAGAGTGTAATTGCATACCTGCAGGCTGGAGGAGCAAGCTCAAATGGACCAACAATGTCCATCGCAACTTTCTGCCATGGGCCGTCTGGCAGAGGCACTGGTTGCAGTGGAGCTGGACGTGGCTTTGCTGTTTTGTCATTCAGCTGGCACAATTGACAGGAGCGGATGGCACTGAGTACATCTGTGTCAATCTTTGGCCACCAGTACAGTTCACGTAGGCGTTGCTTTGTTCGTACCACCCCTTGGTGCGACTCGTGTGCAATGGAGATCAGGTCTGGTCGTAATGCAGTGGGTACGACCAGCCGAGAATCGCAAAACACAAACTCGTCCTTGACGCAGAGTTCAGTGCGGAGCTTGTAGTATGGCAGGAGGTCAGAGTTGAGGCCTTTGGATGAAGCAGGCCATCCACGCGATATCTGGAGCCGGAGTTTGGTGATCTCGGGGCATGAGGAGCAGGCAGAGCCAAGGTCAGTGGCGGACAGTGCAGTACGAGCAGCAGAGAGGAGAGCAACCATCTCAGGATCAGCATCATCATCAGAGTGGAAGGATGCAGCAGAGCACTCTGGAGCAGCAGGTAGAGGAAGGCGGGACATGCAGTCAGCTGGAGCATTTTCGGCACCTGGGCGGTAGATGATGTCGTAGTTGTAGCACATGAGACGCGCAGACCATCTTGACACACAGAGACCGGCACAGCCGACCCCTTTGGTGGTAAGTAGAGTCGTCAACGCCTGGTGATCGGTTCGCAGGGTAAAGCGATGTCCCCAGAGGTAAGTACGCCATCGCTCCACAGCCCATACGCATGCAAGGGCTTCCTTTTCAACTGTGGTATATTTGCGTTCAGCTGCAGACAGAGTTCGGGACGCAAACGCCACAGTCCTTTCGACGTCGTCTGGGCCCAATTTTGAAAGCACACCACCTAAGCCATAGTCGGAAGCATCTGTAGACACGATTGTAGGCAGTGTGGGGTCAAACAGAGCTAGAGCCCGACTGTCGATCAGCATTCTCTTGACAGTGTCGAAGCTAGCTTGTGCCTCAGCAGTCCATTGAAAAGCACTGTCAGGCCCTCTCAGGCATGCTCGCATTGGTTCCACCACAGTAGCATGGTTCTGCAGGAACTTGGAGTGCCATGAGAGCAGTCCGAGGAAAGAGCGAAGAGTTGAGGCGTCAGTAGGTGCAGGTGCATCAGCGATGGCCTGAATGCCTTCAGGGTCAGGTTGTAGTCCATCTGCTGACACGACGTGTCCCAGGAACGGCAGTTTAAGCTGGCGGAAGCGGCACTTGTCGTTGTTCAGTTGTAGGCCCGCAGTTCTCAGGCGATGCAGTACAGCAGCTAAAGCCTTGTCGTGAGCAGGCATGTCACATCCATAAATGATGATGTCATCCAGATAGCACTCCACCCCTGACAGGCCATCCAGAACAACACTCATCATTTTCTGGAAAGCAGCAGGAGCTGAAGCAAGTCCGTATGGCACACGACGGTAGCGAAACAGGCCTTCATGGGTAATAAAGGCTGTTAGGTCACGGCTCTGTTCATGTAGTGGCATCTGGTGGTACGCACTAGCCAGGTCAATTGTGGAGAAGACTGTGGCACCCTTTAAGCTGGACAGCAGGTCATCCATGTGAGGCAGTGGGTGTGCATCAATGATCACCGCCTTGTTTGGTTCACGCAGATCAGTGCACATGCGTATTTTGCCTGACTTTTTCTGTGTAACAACGATTGGTGACACCCAGGGTGAAGCATCAATGCGCTCAATTACGCCCGCTGCCAGCAGGTTGTTCAGTTCCTCTGTCACTGCATCTCGAACTGACAGAGGCAGGCGGCGGAGCTTTTGGCGCACTGGTTTGACGGTGCCATCAATTTTCGCCAGGTGAACAAAGTTCTTTGCACAGCCGATGATGGGTGGTGTAGGTGTAGGTGTGGCCGTGGCACATTCCAGCACAGGCGCAGGGGCAGTAGGAGGCAGGACTCTGTTGTGCTGGATGCGCACCTGTAGTGATGCCATGAGGTCTCGCCCAAGCAGTGGAGTTCCATTGGTCACAATGTAGAATGTGCATGCAACTGTGCGGCCATGTAGGGACACATTCGCGGACATGCAGCCAAGGACAGGGATGTGCGTTTTTGAATAAGACACAAGCCTGACTTTGGGCTGAGTCAGCTGAACGTGGTTGAAGTGGCACACATAGAGGCTTTGTGGCAGTATGGAGACAGAAGACCCAGAGTCCACGACTAAGTCAACTGTGCATGGCTGTGACTGTTCAGCTGCAATCTCCACGGTGCATGTAATTTTAGCAGTTGGGTTGGCGGAGTTTTCTGTGTAAAGCACCAAGACCTCAGGAAGTTCCACTTCACGCACCTCTTGTTTATTCGGCTGAGTAGAACGGCAAACTTTGGCAAAGTGTCCAGTCTTTCTGCATTGCTTGCATGTAGCTGTGATCGCTGGGCAGTTGGGTGCATTGGTTAAATGAGCATTGGAGCCGCAGCGGTAGCATGTCGCTTGTTTACGTTTGGCAGAACCGTTGGTGCCTGCAGCATTCGACTTGCGCCCTCTCCCCTTGCGTTGGGAAGTTTGCTGCACGGCTTGCACGGGGACCGAACGTGCATCAGTGATGCTCTTGGCATGGTCCACAGCCGATTCAATTTGCGTAGCTATTGTTATAGCTTTGTCCAAGGTAAGTTCAGCATCTAACAACAGTCTCTCACGAATTCTTGGGTTGCACACATGTTCAATCAATTGGTCGCGAATCATTTCGTCTGACTTCGCGCCAAAATCACAGGATGAAGCAAGGTCACGCAACGCAGCAACATACTGAAGGATAGTTTCATGAGAAGCCTAAGCTCGTTTACGGAATGCATGGCGCTCGGCAACTGTGTTAGTCTTTGGATTAAAGTACTTCTCCAATGCAGTCAAAGCAGAGTCGTAAGTAATACCTGTGTCCGGCAGTGAGTAAAAGATTCTTTGGCCCTCTGAGCCAAGGCAGTGCAGAAGTATTGCCCTCTTCCTTGCAACCGGCCATTCAGCACCAGTCGCATCGATCACTAGCAGGTAGTTTTCGAAGATTTTCTTCCACGTTTTAAAAGGCATGGCAGGCTCACCCGGGCATGGTAAGAAGAAGGTCGGAAACGGCACATTAGCAGCCGACATTGTAGCAAAAAGTAGTTGTACTCTCGTCGCCAATTTTGTAGTGTTTCGTGTAACAAATGACGGCGGAAACAAAACGTGTGTTTCAGCGTTTACTTAACATCCTTCAAGGGCATGAACATACATACGTTTCCTAGCAACATACACTACACAGAAATAAATCCTGCATCAAAATAAGAGCACAGGACACAACATGGTGTTAACAGACTAGATTACAATAATAAGTTTTAAAATATTAGTTTAGTTGATGGCCCATCAAAGGCTTGCAAAATGCTGATGAGGCCCATGCAGAATTAGAGTTTCCCAACCCTGGCTTAAGTGTACAAGTTGTATTGATTTAAACCTTAATGCATTAATTTAGAATCCAAATATGGGGCATGTCACCCCAAAATGAGCCCAGTGTAGCAAAAAAAAAAATGGCCCACACATTGCTTTACTAATTTTGCGATAAATACATTCTTTAATTTATAATGTGTCAATCACCAAAATATTATACTATAAAACAACACATAAGTATGACTAAATGACAACTACTGTAGATAAGATAAGATATTCCTTTATTGATCCCATGAGGGGAAATTCAGGTGTTGCAGCAGCTCAAGTACAGAGTAAAAGATAAATGTAGGTCATTTCATAGTTAATTAATTAATTAGAATAAAGACATGGGCGGCACGGTGGTGTAGTAGTTAGCGCTGTCGCCTCACAGCAAGAAGGTCCTGGGTTCGAGCCCCGTGGCCAGCGAGGGCCTTTCTGTGCGGAGTTTGCATGTTCTCCCCGTGTCCGCGTGGGTTTCCT
>JAODVO010000014.1:19238450-19248628 GCA_025400055.1 Notarius lentiginosus
TGTCTTTGGACTGTGGGGGAAACTGGAGCACCCGGAGGAAACCCACGCAGACACGGGGAGAACATGCAAACTCCACATAGAAAGGCCCTTGCCGGCCGCTGGGTTTCGAACCCGGAACCTTCTTGCTGTGAGGCGACCGTGCTAACCACTACACCACCATGCCATATATCCACCATCATGGCGGACGCTCATGACATTGCACATTTTGATCACGTGGTTGCAAGTCATCTATACAGTCCTGTGGAAGAGTCTTAGGCACATGGTAAGAAATACTGTAAAGATGACTTCAAAATAATGAAAAAAAATACCACATGCAGTAAACAGTAATAAACTAAACAAAGTTAATAATTGGTGCGATGACCGTTTGCTTTTTTTCCCCTTAAATAGCAGTCCCAGTTCCCAATTTGTTCAGTTTCATAAAGAAATTATCTGATATGTTTACTGATATTGTAAAATTAAAGAAATTTGTACGCAATAAAATTGAGTGCCGAAGACTTTTGCACAGTACCCGGCAATGCTAGCAATATTATGAAATATTCCGAAACATTTTATTTACATCTACAGTACATCCATAGCCCCCAAAGTGCTGTCTTGTAAGACACTGACTCATGAGAGCACAAGCACCAAAGCATCAATGCAGCTGCCTTCTATTTGGGACACACCTTTCATCTGTTGTAAAGGAATACTACACATTTCTGTGTGTGCATGTACACTGAGTCAGTTTGTCAGTCTGCTCGACTCATTTATAAAAAAGCAGGGCCAGATCTGCCTGTCACATCTTTCATATTCACATCACAGCAAACAGTGCTCCATCTGGAAGCCTGTGTACTCCTGATCACTGTTCTCAGTATATTCTGATTGGTCTACACACATATGGAAGCTTGAGAAAACCCCTCACATGGTGAAATTTTGACATTTACTACTATATATGATCTCAAAAATGCTAAATGATACTCAGCAATCGTTATTATATAAACAAACAGAAAAGTGAGATTGCGAATAATTTGTCTCTCAGGCCTAAGTAATTAATATCCTTTTAAATATTCTCTCACTCCGATAGTAATATATCATAGATGCATTGCAGTGCATAAATAATTGTCCAGTGGCATATTTGCGATATTTCGGCACTCCACTCCAGTACACTGAATTTGAAGTTAAATAATGACTATGGGGTTTAAGCAGAGATGTTCACAAGTAATAGAATGCAAGTCTTTGTCTTAGAGTACAAGTCAAGTTTTTAAGCTTTAAGTCAATATTTAGTTAGCTGGTTAGTTAGTTATGTCCGGCTTCTTGTCTGAACTGATAATTGCATCATCAGTTTTTCTTTGGCTAATCAGACACAAGGTATGCCACCACACTTGCTGGAGCAGCTGGGGTTTAGATACCTTGGTCAAGGGCACTTGAGCCAGTATTGCTGGTTTAGGGAATCAAACAAGCGACCTTTTGGTCTCAAAGCTGTTCCTCTATCCATTTGGTCATGGCTTCCCCGAAGCAAGTCAAGAGAATCTACATGAGGAGTATATGGGAACTTTAACTGTCTAGCAACAATGAAGAACACTTGTGTGCATGTTGCATCGATATTTTTAGAAACACTTTTGGATACAGAGCTGCTGCCATGTGAGCCCACCACCCGCAAGGACAGGCACCGGGACTGGGTGCAATGTAAGCCGGGTAGCAGGCAAAGGTGGGATCCTAGGCGTGCTGAGCCTCAGCAGTGTAGACTAGTGATTGGGACATGGAACGTCACTTTTCTGATGGACAGGCGGATTGGGGCAGCATCAGCAGTAATATGGGCGGTGTACCAGTCCGTCATGCTGAAGAGGGAGCTGAGCCGGAAGGCAAAGCTTTTGATTTACCAGTCAATCAACATTCCAACCCTCACCTAGGGTCATGAGCTTTGGGTAGTGACCGAAAGAATGAGATCGCGGATACAGGCGGCTGAAATGAGCTTCCTCCGTAGGGTGGCTGGGCTCACCCTTAGAGATAGGGTGAGGAGCTCAGACATCCATAGGGATCTCGGAGTAGAGCTGCTGCTCCTTCATGTTGAAAGGAGTCAGCTGAGGTGGTTCAGGCATCTGATTAGGATGTCTCTTGAGCACCTTCCTTTGGAGGTTTTCTGGGCACGTCCAACTCGGAGGAGACCTCAGGGTAGACCCAGAACATGCTGGAGAGATTATATATCTTATCTGCCTTGGGAATGCCTTGGGATCCCCCAGGAGGAACTGGAAAGCGTTGCTGGGGAGAGGGACGCCTGGAATACCCTGCTTAGCCTGGTGCCACCACCCCCTGATTTCGGATAAGCGGAAGAAAATGGAATGGAATGGAACTTTTGGATACTCTTCTTTTCATATAAGAAAAGGTTAAAGATGTGAAAAATGCTCTCTCTCTCTCTCTTTCTTTCTCTCTCTCTCTCACATAATATTTGCTAATGTGAACAAGAAACAGTAACATTGCTCTAACGCTAAACTAAACGGACCTCTCTGGGTGTCTTATAAAGTGTGATATAGTCGATCCAGCATCTTTAATTTTCTTCCCACATTCATCACACGTTGCAGTTCTTCTGCTACTGTATACGGCTTTCTGGACAAAACAATGATGCGCTGCCCTGTTTACACTGGCACGAGCAAGCACATATTGTGAGTCAATAGATTGGAGTGTGGAGGCCATAGCCCAAAATAAATAAACAAAATAAAGCTTTCACACACACTTTCTATATCTTTCACATACACTGTGCCCAGGTAATTATGGAAAGACTTATTGTTCAGAAGTTACTATTGACAAGTCCAAGTCAAATTAGGAGTCATAAAGGATGAGCTGCATGTCCAGTCTGAAGTGTGACTCGGACTCGGGTCACAAAGTCAAGTGCTCATCTGTCGGTTAAAGATTAGAATTACAAAAGTTAAGTTTATAGACGTAATAGTACTGCTATTCATACTACTAGTCATAAATAGTCATACTATTCAAGTTTTACAGTGCATATGTATGTCTTTCACATTATGAGGAACTGTATTGGATATGATAATGTCCATATTTACTCTCTCTCTCTCTCTCTCTCTCTCTCTCTCTCTCTCTCTCTCAGGAATACCAATAATTTTGTAGAAAATCTTTGGAGACTTACCATACCTGCTACCCTTAATTTCTCTTGATTTTCCTCTGTTGTTTTCATCTTCTCATAATATTCAAAAGTAGATGTGCGCGAGGCCTTTTGCTCACCTTCAATTTCAATTTATTTATATAGCGCTTTTACCAACAGCCACTGTCATATGTCCCTAATGAGAAAGCAGAAACTGACAACTCTTGAAGTGTTAGGAAAAAGCCAGAGAAGAACAGATGAATCAAGATGAAGAAGATGAATCATGCTCCTCTGCTTGACATTAAATCTGTGGGGTTTTTTTCTTTACCTCTGCTTCAGTTTCTCTTTCAGGATTTTTCTTGATTTCTTTCTGTTCTGTAGTTGTGTGGTAGATGAAATGGATTTCTCTGGGATGGAGTTGGACGAGGCTCTGAGAAAGTTCCAGGCTCACATCCGTGTTCAGGGAGAGGCCCAGAAAGTGGAACGGCTCATCGAAGCATTCAGGTACGACCATGCACACACTCAAACTCACACACACACAGTGCTACTGCCCTGTCATGCTGAATTCCCTCATCACCTCCATGAGCCCTGGGAAACAGGTGACATACCTGATCCAGCATATATATCAGTCATATGTTGTTATAATATAACAATATTTAAGCATATCAGTTTATATGTTGTTATATGGCACCTGATGGGGGGGGGTATATATATATGAGGCAGCAAGAGAACAGTCAGTTCTCGAAGTTGATGTGTTGGAAGCAGGAAAAATGGGGAAAAGTTAATGGTGGCTAAAACAAAAAGGTGTCAGCATTAACCTTTTCAGCAGTTTGTGATACAGTAGCTCTTCTGTGGGATTGGACCACATGGGCTAGCCTTTGTGCCCCATGCAAATCAGGGAGTCTTCGAAACCCATGACTGTCACTGGTTCAGCGATTGTCCTTCCTTGGACCGCTTTTGGTACGTACTAACCACTGCATACCGGGAACACCCCACAAGATGTGCCATTTTGGAGATGCTCAGACCCAGTCATCTCGCCAGCACAATTTGGCCCTTGTGAAAGTCTCTCAGATCCTTACAGTTGCCCATTTTTCCTGCTTCCAACACATCAACTTCAAGAACTGACTGTTCTGTCGCTGCCTAATATATCCAACCCCTTGACAGGTACCAGTGTAATGAGATAATCAATGTAATTCACTGCTCAGTGGTCATGATGTTATGGCTCAGCAGCGTATATATCAACATCAGATGCATTGTGTTTGATGCTCTACGAGAATATATACACACTTTTTGTAATTAGCTGACACACTTACCAGGATATTTCCATTGCATACTCACTTCTCTTCTCCCACACACACTCTGCAATTCATGGCCATCTTTTTAAAATGAGTTCAAGTCAAAACATGTTCTGCACATGCACACCTGGTCAATCACACACTCCTGTGTTTATGGCCATTCATTTTAACTTTAGTCACTTAACATCCCACACTCCAGTGCCTGCTCGATCACCCTGTGTAGCACTCAGGACCTCCTCGCTGAGATCAGTGTGTGTTAACACGCCACCATCCATGTTATTGCGCAGCCACACCCACTCCCACGATGGCTGACTCTCTCTCTCTCTTCAGGTATGAACGCTCTGCAGTTACAGAATCTGGCCACTCTAGCAGCGGCCGCCGCAGCAGCTCAGAGCTCGGCCAGCCCGTCCACCGCTAGTGCCCTGACCTCCAGCACAGGCTCCCTGGGAGCCCTGGCCAGCCCAGGTAACCGGCGGCCGTCTAGCCTTCATCGTCATCGTCATCATTCTCAATGTTGTAGCGTCAGCACTACAGCCGTCACGCTTTTTCCTCTCCCTCCATTGAGATGCCTTCATCCACATCCTCGTACTTAGTCATTGCATCAGAAAGCCTGTGTCTTGGGCACGTGTCTGTCCTTCTGTTTTGTCCTTGTGTAGGCCTTTTGTAGCTGGTTCTGCGTCTTTCGTTGCTGCCGAAATGCTTAGGAAAGGGCAGAAGTAATTTCTGGGAGAGGTGCGAGTTTAAAGCATTGGAGTCATTTTCACAGAGGCGTATTGCTTTGATTTTTTTTTTTACGTGATTCTCATTTCGTGTCTCACACTGGCACGCCTTCACGTAACCCTCCCGCTCTCCCTCCCCCCTTTCACTCTTTCTACATCCATCTTTCTACAGAACAGCATTAAAGTAAGAAAGTGTGTATGTAAGACTGTTTCTTGCCATGATCTCTGTTTCACTTTAACATCTTCATCATCATCATTGTCATTTTCCTGATCTTGTATTGTCTCCCTCCCTTCCTCCACATGTCTGTGAGACATTTTTGAACATCTTTTCTGTACCATATGTACATGCACTCAATGCTCTCTCTCTCTCTCTCTCTCTCTCTCTCTCTCTCACTCTGTCTCAGCAGCAGGCTCCACAGCTAACTCGAGTGCCGGAGCGATGGGTTCTCTCGGTTCTTTGGGAACCCTGCAAGGCCTCGCCGGGGCCACCGTCGGCCTCAACAACATTAATGCACTAGCAGGTAGCGTCAACAGTGAGTATAAACCTCATCCGCCTCACCCATCCCATCCCACGCATACACACGCCCAGAGAGACGCCCGCTCCCACACACACACAATAAACCTAACAGTCAAACATAAGAAGGGAATCTCTCTGGGTACGATAGGAGTTTGCTGTTTGTACTTGTCTACTGTCTATACCGTATGTGTGTGTGTGTGTTTGCTTCATGTGTATATTTATGTTTCTGATTCAGGATATGAATGAGCAGTTTATCATCCGGACTCCTCGTCATTCACTGAAGTCAGAATTTACTGGGATTATTTGTGCCAGAACAGATTTCACCGTTCAAATATGAGTCGTATGAGTAAATATGATTTTTATAATATTGATGTTCGCTGAAAGAACAACAAAAAAAAAAATCACATTAAAATGCTTCAGATCCCGAGATTACATTGTAATTGTCCTGACATATTCGTATCAAAATAGGCATGTAACGATACCAGGCTTGTAGCACTCAAGTCCCACCCGTGCCTTAAGTGTAAGGACTCGTGACTTGACTCGGACTCGGACTCGTGCATTAACTGCATTCGGACTCGTAAATTGGAGACGAGGACTCGGGTTTTTTCTTTATTTTTTGTAACATGCCATAGTAATTTGGCATAAGATATTTATATCTACAATAATTTTGTGCAAATCAGATAGATCCTCGGCGCGCACTCCGGACAGTGCGAGCGCCAAGCAGACTCTTGCGCGTGCACGACGTAAATGACTCACACCTGCACAGGATTAAGGCGCAATCAGTGTGCCTATATAAAAACTGTGAAAACACATTTACTTTGCGAAGTATTGAGTTGTGTTGCTGAAACATTACCAAGCCTTATTTCCTTGTTTGGGTTCCTGATTTCCTGTTTCTCGTCTTTGATTCTGCCGAGCCTACGATAGCCTGTTTGTGCCTCGCTCGAC
Source organism: Notarius lentiginosus (assembly GCA_025400055.1). Taxonomy (NCBI): domain Eukaryota; kingdom Metazoa; phylum Chordata; class Actinopteri; order Siluriformes; family Ariidae; genus Notarius; species Notarius lentiginosus. The sequence continues at coordinate 19,245,000 of JAODVO010000014.1, forward strand.
CTGTTGCCTGTTTCACCGTTTTACGATTTTGCCTGCCATTCTGGATCTGTCTTCACTTGTATTAATAAACACACCTTCTGCACTTACATCCGTCTCCCAACCATCTCTGACAGAATACGTCACACTCCCTGACAAAGAGAATGCACATTCAGCTATTCATACATCATGTTCAGGAACAAACTAATGTTAATGGTGCGAAAACAGCCACCATCAAATTGTGTGGTTGGAGTCTTTTTCTTGGACTCGACTCCGACTCGACTCAATTTTTTTTAATGACTTGGACTTGACTCGGACTTGAACACTTGGGACTCGAGACTGGACTCAGACTCGAGGTTTAGTGACTCGACAACAACACTGGTAATTGTTCATATAACGATGTTCTTTGTGGTGAGGCGTTTATTTGGAAGGAGTCTTCAGACTCAGTGCATTGAACAAGCAGTAACTTTAAGTTTTCCACCACAGGAAAGTCTTCACAATGGAGGGCTTTTCAGTTCCTCAGTAACGTGAAAACTTTTTTAAGCTAATGTTACCTGGTAAGGAGAGGCCTCAATCATTGAGATTTGAGAAATGATATGTATACTATATGGCCAAATGTATGACCAACACACCCATATGTGCTTGTTGAAAATTCCATTCCAAAGTTGGTCCCCTTTTTGCTACTATACGAGTCTCCACTCTTCTGGGAAGGCTTTCCACTACATTTTGAAGCACAGCTATGGAGATTTGTGTTCATTCAGCAATAAACCACAAGAGCATTAGTGAGGTCAGGGACTGATGTTGGGTGAGAAGGCCTGGGGTGCAGAAGGTCGGTGTTCCATTTCATCCCAAGGGTGTTCAATGGGGTTGAGGTCAGGATTCTGTGCAGGACACTCAAGTTCTTCCACCACTGTTATACTGGAACAGGTTTGGACTTCTTTGTTCCAGTGATGGGAAAATTGTAATGCTACAGCATACAAAGACATTCTATACAATTGTGTGTATTCCAAGTCAAAATTCTTGCCCATGGTGATCACACATGTGGTACAGATGCTGTAGACAGAGATTAAGGCGAATAAAAAAAAAATGAGTGATCAAGTGATTATGAGCCCCTTTTTTTGCAACAAACTCAGTTATGTACTTAATTTTGAACTTTTGCTTTATGTTGGGGTGACACGGTGGTGCTATGGTTAGCACTGTCGCATCACAGCAAGAAGATTCTGGGTTCGAGCCTGGTGGCCAGTGGGGACCTTTCTGTGTGGAGTTTGCATGTTCTTCCCGTGTCTGTGTGGGTTTCTCTCACAGTCCAAAAACATGCAGTTAGTTTATCTGCCTATTCTAAATTGCCCATAGTTGTGAATGCACCGAAAGGAACCAGGCACCCTACTGCAGCAATCCTGGCCAAGTCAACCAAGCATGGTTCGCCTCAAGCCTGGATCAGGTTCGATGACAATGATGCTTTACATAAATAATGTCTGGGTATACTGTTCTCATGGCTGGCTATGGATGGTTTTTTTTTTTCAATCAAAAGAAAATATAGCATATTACATTGCTCTTCATTTACTGAAGTCAAAAAGGAGGTTTTGGCACTGGACTCAAACCTTCAGATTCAACTATGATTTTGATCTGGACACAATCCTCTGGACACAAATCAAGAACTAAATCTAACAGAAACAGTTAGATCCCATGGCTTACTGCAGCCAGTGTGACGCTTCCCGGAACTGATGAAATTCAATCAAAACATCTATATACTGTAGCAGCATGTCAGCTGAGATGAATTATGGCACTTTCAAAGTATGGTCTAAATCTGAGACTGATTATTAATAGAACATACTATGCTCTGATCATCATGATTCCATTTTTATTTTAATGGAACTGCGTGAGAGAGATGCAGCATGTGTTTGTGAAAAATATCCCTGACCAAAAAAAACATATTGTGCAATAGCTTGTCAGTTGATCTCCTACCATGATTGCAGTGCTTGCGATTTCCTAACCAAATTCACTAAACTGTGCTAAACAAAGTGGCAGATAGCTTTCACCAAGTGCCTAATGCTATATTTCCATACAATGCAGTCAACACTAAACAATACTTACTGGGGAGCAAAACAGTAGGCCTAACAGTTGTCATACATACGAGTTATTATGGAGCACAATGTATCTTCCAAGTAAGAAGTACATGCTTGCCAACATCCCTCTGTATAACATACTGCCAAGCCCTCAAAAGCAGTCTCTCAAGTTGATTGTCCATCATTTACTAGAACATATCCTTTAAAGGGGTTCTATTTATTTATTTATTTATTTATTTATATTTTAGGATTTGTTTCTGCATACTGTCACTCAAGCCTCAGGCAGACATGTTCAGCCTCCTGGCCCTTGAAATAACCATTTGTTTAGTGGTACCAGCAGGATTCCATTGGTTTAAGGGCCAGGACCATCCATGTAAGTTCTGGTGGATTAGTTTAAGGGGATATAGACCTTCCAGCAAACATTTCTGTGCTTCTCCCACATGTGTCATCCCCCTCCTGGGGAACGTTCATTACCCTCTTACCTTCACTACCACATTCTCAGCTATATCAGTCCCCAGAAGTTTCCACTCCAGCAGCCCACCCTCCCTCCCTCCCTCTTTCCTCACCATAGGTGTAGTTCTATTCCAGGTCCCTGTCAGGTATCCTTGATGTCCTGTAGAGTAGGGTTGATTGACTCCAGTAGGATCCAGATAGGGATGGATGGACTAAATTTACCTCTTTTATGGCTGTTTAGAATGAGTTTGGAACTGAAAGTGGACCTGGATGCTTGAGAGCTATCATAAAGTGGAGGAGAATAACAGGACCTCACATCTATAGGAGCTAGCATGAGTGCTGGTTAGCATAAACATATTTGTAAAGTTATGGATGGTTAAGCTTTGGGTTTGGAAGTGCTGTGCAATCACCTTCACTTGTTATAATCACCAGTGTCTCCTTCCTGAGATTCGACTGGTTTGGGTACAAGTTATGGGTGTTTGCTTTAAGTACGGATGCACTGATACCATTTTTTCTGTACTTTTTGGTTTTCATCAATACCAGTATTGATCCATCCATCCATCCATTAGCTGTAGCCACTTATCCTGTTCTACAGGGTCGCAGGCAAGCTGGAGTCTATCCCAGCTGACTATGGGGGAGAGGCGGGGTACACCCTGGACAAGTCACCAGGCCATCACAGGGCACCAATATTGATAATTATTATTAATCAGTCAGGGGTATCATGGAGCACAGAGTGTAAACATGGCCAACCTGAGTGTGCAGAGCAGTAATAGTATGTGTCGTCACTGAATACAAGTACAAGGTGTCATGAATTCCACTTTTACTCACAAGCAAAGTGTAGACTGTAGTGAATGAGGGGGCAGGAAGTATCCATTTTTAAGTGCTCAGTTCTCACAGAACTGAACTGATCTTTCTGCATGCTTGCTTCATTGCGCCACACCCACAAATACCTTTGTATGCATCCAAGTTACCGGACCTTGCACTCAATTTTTAATGACAGTGACCTTACTCCCGGTCATTAAATAATTTGGACATGCAATTATTGAAAGAGATGTGACCTCATCTCATCTCATTATCTCTAGCCACTTTATCCTGTTCTACAGGGTCGCAAGCAAGCTGGAGCCTATCCCAGCT
>JAODVO010000014.1:22079938-22091114 GCA_025400055.1 Notarius lentiginosus
GATAGGCTCCAGCTTGCCTGCGACCCTGTAGAACAGGATAAAGCGGCTAGAGATGATATGAATAGTTAAACATTATTTAACAAATATATAATAATGTGAGATGCTTATCATTTTATGGAAGGTGTCAGCCTTTTTTTAATGGTCAGGTCAACTTGATTTATATAGCACTTTAACAACAGCCCTTGTTGACCAAAGTGCTTTACGTAGATCGTTGAATCATAATATGATTAAAAAGGTGTAACGTGTACACACACACACACTCGGCTCTGTAAGATGAGTTAAGTGTAAATTTAAGGGCTAAAATGGAAGAACACCTAATGCGCAGTGGTAAACTGTTCCAGAGTTTTCACCACTGTGAACGCACGGTCACCTTTTGTTTACAACTGTGCCCTTAGATTGGGCAAAATAACCTGGTCATGGACCTTGGCCATCTTGATGCAGTATGAGCTAACCAGTGCAGGGCTTTAGAAACGAACCATCTTAAACTGAAACCTGCACGAAGCTGCGAGTCAGTGATGGGAAGCCAAAACTGTAGTAATATGGTGGTTCTTTGCACCAGTTACAAATTATGTAGCAGCATTTTTGACTACCTGTAGGTGGGTTAAGCGTGACAGACTGATCCCAATATACAGTGAATTACTGTAATCTAAACTAGACAAAATAAAAGCGCAAACAAGTTTTTCCCTGTCCCGAGAAGAAAGGTATAGCTTAATTTTTTAAATTGCCCTAAGTTTGCAGGGAGGACTACCTTTAACAACAGCATTTTTTGTGTATCAAATTGAAAATTAGACAAAAAAGGTATACTGAGGTTTCTGGCATAAGGCCTAATGTATGGAGACAAAGAATTTCCCATAATCCTTTGTCAGTTTAAGAGAGCTAACTCCTAAAAAGTATGGCGTGATGTTCTCTAATAATTATTTAAGGTTTTTTTTTTTAGTAATAATTACCAAATTGTTGTTGTATAAGATGAATAAAGTACTTTAGGGCCTGCTGTTAAAGGAAAATGATCAACCTCAGAGTCATAACAGGAACTATGCTTCATGTCAAGCCACATCACACCGTCCCATCACTGATTATTTTCCTATGAACAGCACACCCTGAAGTAGATAAGTTTTCTACTTTATCTAGGACATGCGTATAGGATATAGTATATCATGTCCATTGATACAGATTACTTTGTTTTCTTTAGATAAAATGTAGATCAATTTTATTCATTCTAAAACTCAAAATAGTTAATCGAAAAGCATGAACACAGTAAAGCTTGTCTACGTGATTGTGACTTCGAGTTTGAAAGATATTCTCATTGTACGTTAAAATGAATTGTAAATGTTTTCTTGAAAATATGCCGATCGTGACTTTTTCAATACGTCTGCTTAGTCAAGTTTATTTCTATAGCACTTTTAATAGTAGGCATTGTCACAAAGCAGCTTTACATAATTTGAATGGCTTAAAACATGAGCTAATTTTATCCCGTATCTAACCCTAATGAGCAAGCTTGTGGCGACGGTGGCAAGGAAAAACTCCCTCAGATGACACGAGGAAGCAACCTCAAGACTCGAAAGGGAACCCATCCTCGTTTGGGCAACAACAGACGACATAATTATAACATTAACAGTTTTAACATGAAGTCACTTTTGTTGGTATTATAACATTGTCAGTACCGAGCATTCAGATATCCCAGAAAATAAATCGGTACAAATTGAAATATTTGTTAAGCAACACAGAAATAACTGGGCTCTTGTTTGTTTGAATAAACAGTTTATACTCCTCACTGCCTCTTTAGTGGAAAACTCTCTTAATTCTCTCCCTTGTCTTATTTACAGATTCCCCTAAGTAAAGAAGTTTTCACTCTCCTACATGGATACGTTTCATGTCTTCATCTGGATTTGAATCTAACGCGCTGCTGTAGCCGTTCAACTGGGTGTTTGAAGAGACCGCCACACAGATGACACTGGAACACTCGACAAGCTGCTTTCATTAGAGAAAGTTTAGTTTCGGAGCAGAAATTCAGTCTGCTAAAATGGATGGGGAGGAAGGCCTTTCTCAAAAGACTGATGATGTGCACTTGGAACATAACGGTTCTGTGGAGAATGGCAAGAGAACAGAGGTCAAAGGCACTTGTTTGAAAATCGAGGGGCAAGACGGTTATGTTTTTAAATCCTACAGTATGACCCCTTATGAGATTCCACTGGTAAAACAGTCTTCACTCGTGTCTTCGTCCCTGAAGGGGGCACTCAATAATATATCTTCTCAGGTTGATGGACATTTAGTAGATGGTCCAGGGGCAGAAACCTGTGATAAGCAGGACTATTCAGTTTCTCCAGCCATTTCAGATGATACAAGTCAGACTACTATAGTAGACAAAGACAATTTGATAAGTGATACAAGTGTACATATCAAAGAGGAACCAATTGAAACGGGTGAAAGTTCTCAGGAGGATGATAAGTTATTCTTTGATGGTGCTGTAGGCCCTTTTGTCACTCGAAGCAACGAGGAAGATTATGAAAACCTACTGAGCGGCTACGCAAGTACTCTTTACGATGTCGCGATGGATGCGGTCACACAAAGCCTTCTGACGTCTATTAGAAACCCGCTTAATCCAAGAAAAAAATCTCCTGCATGGAACCATTTTTTCATCTCTCCTCGTGATAGTACCAAAGCTATCTGTATGTATTGTATGAAAGAGTTCAGTCGGGGTAAAAACGAGAAAGACCTCAGCACAAGTTGTTTAATGAGGCATGTGCGAAGGGCTCACCCTACTGTACTTTTACAAGACAGTGACGCACCAAAAACCCCATCTTATTCTGCCTCATCTCTAATACCTCCTGTAAAATCACCAAAAAACGATATGGCAGCTAGCAGTAAATCCCACTCGATCAATCACACCTCACCGTCCACCTCTACAGCAGAAGCCGCAGATGTAGCATCCAAAGAGGCATTCCAAAAAGTCAAGCCAAAAGTGGAAAAGAGTGCCAAGGCTGAGTCTAGTACAGCCCCATCCCCTCATTCAGTTAACAACCACAGTGATGATGCCATGGACATTGGGTCTGACTGTTCTACCCCTAAGAGCGCGAATTCCCGAAGGCGGTCAGCCGTGTGGAAACACTTTTACCTGTCTCCTGCTGATAGCTCCAAAGCAGTGTGTGTTCACTGTATGAACGAGTTCAGTCGGGGTAAAAACGGGAAAGACCTAGGGACAAGTTGTCTAATTCGCCACATGTGGCGGGCCCACCGAGACATCGTCATCGAAGAAAACGGACAGGGTTCAACAATTCCTCCACCGTATACAACACCGCCAACTCTGTTATCACACTCGCAGATGCAGGACCCAGCAGAAATCAAAAAGGAACCCCCTTGTACTTCCTCATCCCCTGAAACCATGTCTGATGAAGTGCCCATGGATGACTCTGAAAATATTGATTTGAAGGAGGAATTGAATGATGCCTCGTATCATTCTGGACAAGAGTCTTCACTAAACATGGCTTTTGGTCTAAAGAGTGAAAGTATCCAGCTGTCGTCCTCCCCAGAAGATTCTGCTGAAGTCTCGGGCCTAGCTCAAGAGCCAAGCTCGGTTTTCCAACAAAACAAAAAGATAATGAAAAGAGTGAAATCTGAAGTGTGGCACCACTTCATCGTCTCCCCAGTTGACCAACTCAAGGCCTTGTGTCGGTACTGTCCATGCGTCATTAGTCGTGGCAAACGTGGAGACTTCGGCACGAGCTGTTTGATGCGTCATCTGATGAGACGGCATCCTGATGTCCTAAAGAACCAAAAAAGCACAAGTGACAAAGCGAGCTTACCTCAGTCACTCCACAGCACCCTTGCTGCAGAGGAGGACATGTCGTCAAATGCAACTGACAGCCCTGCTAGCGAGAAGAAACCGCACACGCAAACCATTTTTAGCAAAAAGACTTCCAAGCTGTGGAATCATTTTTCTCTTTCTTCTGCAGACCCCACTAAGGTGGTCTGTTTGCACTGTAACCGCACAATAAGCAGGGGGAAAAAAACGACAAACCTGGGCACTAGTTGCTTGTTTAGGCACATGCAGAGGTTTCATGGACACGTGCTTGAAAATAATAGTAATATCTCAGGTGCTGCTTCGTCTGCTGAAATTCAAGTAAAACCGAAGCTCATGGACACGTCTACATATGTGGAGAGTAGTGCGAAATTTGATGATTGTCACCCAGTTGCCAAAAAAATCACCAAACTTGTTGCTGAAATGCTTGCACTGGATCTCCAGCCATCAGCTGTGGTGGAAAACGTTGGACTGAACCGATTACTGGAATACCTCCAACCACAGTATTCTCTTCCTTCTTCATCATACTTCACCAGCACTGCCATACCAGAAATGTACGAAAGCGTAAAAGAGGTCGTCTTGACGCACCTCAAAGAGGCTGAGAGTGGAATTATTCATTTCACGTCAAGCATATGGGTAAGCAGCCAAACGCGGGAATACCTGACTCTTACAGCCCACTGGGTGACGTTTGAGTCGCGTGTCCGACCTCAGGGGCAAGATTTCCACTGCTCAGCTCTGCTCGCCGTCTCCCCAATAGACTGTGATTATAACATGCTCAGCATACAGAAGCAACTCGAGTACCTTTGGGACACCTGGATCGTCTCCTCAGGCCTGAAGCTTGGATTCACGGTCACTGATAATCAAGCCATTGGAAATGTCCTGGAGGACCATGTTCACACCCTCATGAACTGTTTTGGTCATAACATAGATCTCATTGTTAATGAAGCCATAAAGAGCCAGAGGATGGTCCAGAGCTTGTTAAGCATTGCACGGAAGATCTGCGAACGAGTCCATCGTTCGGCAAAGGCAAAGGAGAAGCTGGCAGAACTTCAAAAAACCTATAACTTGCCTGAAAATCAGCTGATCCAGGATGTTCCCTCCAAGTGGAAGACCTCGTATTTTATGCTTGAAAGGTTAGTTGAGCAAAAGAAAGCCATTGACGAAATGTCTTTAGAGTGCAATTTCAGGGAACTTATAAGCTGTGACCAGTGGGAGGTGATGCAGTCAGTCTGCAACGCGTTGAAACCTTTTGAGGTGGCCTGCAGGGAAATGAGCAATCGAACGGCCACGCTCGGCCAGGTCATACCACTCATTCACATCCTCAACCGCAAGATAGACATGCTTTTCGACGAGACTATGGGCATCGACAACATGCTTAAATCTCTGAAAGAGGCCATGGTGACCAGAATGTCACCCACGCTTCACGATCCACGTTATACATGGGCAACAATGCTGGACCCGAGATACAAGACCTCTCTGTTCACCGAGGAGGAAGCGGAGAAGTGTAAGCAGGAGCTCATACGAGAAGTTCAGAGGGTCTCCGTATCCGCGTCTGCAGAAATGAAACCGCCGTCGTCTAACGAGTGCAGCGAGGACCCAGCTCCATCGAACAGTTCAACCACAAACAGGGACAACCTATGGGCCCTGATGGATGACATAAGGCAAAAAATTAAGCAAGATGACCGTCCAAAGTCATCCGAGCTTGCTGTTCTGGAGTATTTGGAGGAAGATATACTTGACCAGAGCTGTGATCCTTTAGACTATTGGAATCTCAAGCTGTTCTTGTGGCCTGAGCTTGCCAAAGTAGCTGTACGTTATGTGGGTTGCCCACCTAGCATTGTACCAGCAGATACACTGTTCAGCACATCAAGTGTGAACTGTGCCCTGAATCAGTCTCGCCCGTTGCTCGAAAATCTTGAAAGACTCTTATTTTTAAAGGTCAACCTTCCTTTGATATATTTTCAGTACTAAGAATTTTGTTTTTGTGTGCAAGACTTTCTTCGACCCGAATGAACCCTGACCAAGGACCAAATCGCTTCTGAGATGGCCCTTTTAAACTTTACACTGAGGTTTAGATTTGGTATATAGAACATGTTAACTTAATAAATGTTTTGTATGCATACTACTGTTCAATGCTTGATAACTGGAGTTAGTCTTCTACCCGGTGAAAAGTGTTTTCAGGGAGCGAGTGTGAGGGGAGGGATTCTTAGACACTGGTTACACTTGATTTTATGACGCGTCTTTGGTGATTTGCGTAACAGACGGACAGCGCTAAACATGAGCGTTTAGACAGATCTGGTCTGTGGTGCATTTGACCACATCCTTTGTAGTGTAGAAGTTGACGCGTGTCTGACAGGTATGTGACGGGACAATGCGTTATGAATGCAGGTTGTGGTGGAGGTTTTTGGGGGCAGTGCACCAGCGTTCATCTCTTTTACAACTTGCAAATTAATTAATTAATTTTCTCCTGCCAGTCTCAATAGTTTGAATTAATTCTTAAACTTTTTTTTTTTAAATTGGTGCATTGCTGCCTCCCGCCGGTTAAAAATAACTCCTCGTTTGGTCTTTGCAAACAGAAATGTTTATTTGCATATCGAGCAGGGAAGTGAGCTCCCATCACAAGTAGTCACTTGAGATGCATGTGGAGAGGCATTCTAATGCCAGGTGTGAACTAATGTACTTACAGCAGTCATCTTGCTGCCAGATGTGAACAGTGCCATAGCCGCAGGCGTAATTGGCGATGCGTCTTGGCTGTCTGCTCGTGATCCGATCACCCGAGATGTGTTTGAAAACCAAGTGTAAACAGGGTTCGTGTGTGTTGCTGTACACCTTTTTCTTTTTTTTTCCCTTCTCTCTCCATGTGCCTTACAAGAACTACTTCAGGTCAAAATGCTGTGTATATATTATTTGACGTGCAACAATGTTTTTGTCTTCTGATTTAACGATTTATGTACAATGCAAACAGATGCTGAATACTGTTTTTATATAATACACAACCCAAAAAGAAATGCTGTGACTGAAAACTGTTTAAATGTCTTTAATTTAATTATTTCATTGTGATGTTATGGATTATGGTACTGTCCATTAGAATTAGTACTTTTCTTTTTTAATTATCTGAAGAATTATGTAAAATGGTGGTGTAATTTCAGGGTGAGCAATCTGTTTAAAAATTAATTTCTCAGGCACAAGTCTTTCTTTCCCCCCCCCCTCCCCGTACACTGGGGTATTAAATTATGGATCAATGTCAAGATGATGTACATTTTATAAAATGATTTCCAAAAATTAATTTGCTAAAGTCAGACAAACCATGCAATTCTGGTGGTTATTTGTTAATAAAATGTTTACCATTTCCTTGTTTTTAAACTTGTAAAAGGTTTTCTTCCCACTATTGGATAACAAGTATGAATCTGATTTCAGTGTAGTGTAGTAAGTGTGACCGCTTTTCTATTCTTACACAGGAAACTATGCTAGTAACAGTTTGCTTTCACTTTGGAAAGGGAAGCGGTGAGCAGATGACCAAGCCGTTACACAACCCAGGTGGCTCTTGGTAGGCAATTACACATTTGGCCCACACAAACCAGTTTTTCTTGAACGTCGAGAATGGGTGTAGTGTGGTATCACAGTCTGAGTAAACACTGTTCACTCGGCTCCAACCGTTGACAAAAGAAAAAAATACTTGGACATCTAATCTAAAAAAAAAAAAATCATGGTATTAACCGTTTCCGTATAAATGCTAACGATGAGGAATAACGTGTAGTCCCAGACTGGGGGAAGAACGAAAATGACGTCTTCCAGTCCTTTTACAAATCTGACCCCTTGTAGAAACCGTGAAATGTTCTCACACCACCGATTCCTCCGCAGTAAATATAAAGTGCTTAATAGACAAGTATACGAATATTAGCCGAAGTTGAATAAAGACATTTTATTTCACATTAACGAACTCAAAACAAAATTCCCCCTGTAGCTCAACAGCGCACACACATACAGGTGCTGAATATTTCAAGCGGGGGGGGAAGAGGAAAAAAAAAAAAAAGTTGAGCACCAGACAAACCATTACTAACATGAAACTGGAGGAAGGCGGAGCTTTCAGAAGGTGTCAGTTAACAGAGCTCAGATGACCTACGTACACAACCATCAGCCGTCGTACATTCCAGGTTCATGTCCATCAACTCTGCTGCTGGTTTTATCATGGAAGAAAAAGAGGATTGTTCATTTAGGCGTTAACTCATACCAGCATATTCAGACCTCCTACACAGACACTCAAAGGTTAGCACTCCCGCATCAGCTCGGCTCAGAGTGCGTTAAACTCTTGAGAAGCACAAGCTTATTGGTTAATTTAACACTGAGTGGAGGAAACTGGGAAGCGTTGACTTGCAAGCGTTCGTAACCCTGGATGTAGATGAGCGGTTTGTGAGAACCGCCAAGTAGTGAGATCAGGGTCATGTTTGCCTCCATTAGTATATGCGAGTACGTCTTCATGAGTGGGTCTGTAGGCAGCAGATCTTCTCTCTTATCATACCTACAGAGGGAGAGAGAATTTAAAAAATAAAAAAAAGGGAGGGAGGGTGTCTACTTCAACATACATGCAGTAGGACACCTATGTTGCAGCTTTTTTTTTAATCTTTACTCACCTCCACTTACTATTCAGCTCCAAGAAGCGTGAGATGCCCGTCTGTGCAGCGAGTACATCTATGTGCAAGTTCACGTCTTAACGAGAATCCGTATAGTCATGTTACTGGATTTCACAGCATGTGTGTGTATTTTTCTGGGTAATTTCCAAGGGTGTTTCAAAAAAAATAATAATTTGATATCACTTCACAATCTAATTACTGCCAATTCTTGTTTAACTGATAATTTTAAAAGCACGTATGGAAACAGGTCACAATTGTTTGTCCTTTTAGGTATAGAAATGCCATTCACTGGAAAAGAAAAGGCGTGTGCGCGTTAGAGTACGCTCCAAGACTGTGCAGCGCACATTTATGAGAGAATTCTTTAAAAACGCACCAACTGCAATGCAGATTTGGACATGGAACAAAAAGGTCAAAGAGGAAGGTTGACTGTGCACGCGTGCACCCCTCAGGTAGCACGTATATTGTAAGTCTGAAATTGTTGTTTTTTTTTCGTACTTTTTGAATTTCTCATTCAAATTTTGATGAATAAATCTTCTATTGCTCAACATTAAGCCTGTTCAGTTTCATTTGCCGAGACTACGTAGCTCCTGGGATATTTACAGCTCAAATAATATCAGATTTTTTGAAACACCCTGTATTTGTTACTACCAGAATGAACATACCTGAATTAGCTGGTACTAACGTGTGCAGTTCCTGCATGGCTTTGCCTCCTGGGTAGTTGTGATGTGAAACGTATAATGAAATACTTGAATAAACACCATTTACCACCAAATGGCCAATTACAGCAAGAGACCCAATTTTATACAGCCACGACTTGTGATAGTTGTTTAAACTGAAACAGAAAAGGGGGGGGGGGAAGAGACACAGTTCCTTAATCATGGCTTTTCACGCCACTCTATATACATATTATACTCTGCTCATTAATAAGTGCTTCAACTCCAAAATAAAAGTACAAAGTATGTGAAAATTGGACACATTCATTCTACTGAAGCACAGCAAATAGTCAATCGGTCACTTGCATGAAGGAACAGCCACGAGCCGCGATGACATTAAAGACGGGGAATGTGTAAATAATGAAGCGGAGTTCCTTGTGGGGCAGGACGGAGTAAAGCAGGATGAAGCCCACGACGGGCATCAGCATCGTGTGCATCCGCCTGTCCAACAGACCAAACGGAACAAATACGATGGTGGCACCAAGAGCACGAGGAAGAGCCGAATAGAAGTACCAGAGAAAAGGGGAGGTTTATTGAGGGGAGATGGTCAAGGAAATACAGGAGGAGTGTTTTAGCAACTATCCAGTGATTATCTTCATGGATTATGAAGTTAGATAACGTAGTAAAATAAGCAGAATCTTCCTCAATAGAATTTGACTCCGATACTAAACAGAGCTCATGAATACACTGTAAAACATGCAACCCTTTTCTTCACGCTATCAATTTTCTACTACAAATCCTCAAATTAAAATTATTCTGCTTTGGTTAAATTTGTGCACTCATCGAAAGAAAACATGCCCATGGTTTACCATGCATAACTAAAACTGGTTACAGCAGGAAAAGTACTGCTTTAGTATCTTTTGCAATATTAAGTCAGCACATTTTGTACCCAATAAATAGGTTTAGTATTCTCTCCAGAGCTCTGCACCATCCTCATTATTCAGTAGACTTAGGGCCCGGTCCCACAACACTGATAACTGTAACTCCAACTATGACCGTCCCCATGGCCGAATTCAGTTCCAATTTGGAGCAGTCACACCATAACTGTAATCCTGACGATAATAATAATAATAATAATAATAATATCGGTTGGTCCTGCCACTCAGGGAAATAAAGCACATGCAACTTAGGAATAGTCATGGAAGTTTTTTCCAAGTAGTAACACATTATTCTGGGTCACGCTGTACAGCTTGGACTGAAACAGCCTATGTACATACTCCAGCAGTTGATAAAATAAGGACAGGTCATGGACTACAGAAATAAAATAAACAAGGTACAAAATACAGAGTGGTTAGGGATTTTAATACGGATGCTAACAAGATCAACTGTGAGCTACTGCTCACTTACAGGTATGTATCCGCCCGCTCTCGCTTATATCAGAATGCAGGCAATCGAAGGAATAGGACACTCATGAATGTTGACTTCAATAAATAATTAACCCTGAAACAAGTAAAGCGCAGTGTTCTCTCCAGGGATTTCAAATAGCATCCTGGTAAAACGTCATTTTGAAATAGCATCAAAATCCACCGTGTGTTTCGTAAATACATTCAGTCGGTAAACAGGAAGTCAACGTGCGACAGACGTGAAAATGGTATACGCGGTATAGAACCCCAAGCTGAAACTCGGTACCAAATATCAAGCAGTTGTGATTTGTAGTTGCTGAGAAAAGTTACAAAAATTTTGTAAATCCACCCTATACGTTTCATAAAGTTGGTAAACAGGAAGTCGATGTATGACAGACCTGATTGGGGAGAAAAAGTATACATGGTATAGAACCCCAAGCTGAAGTAACTATGATTTGTGGTTGCTAAGAAAAAGGGTGTTTCGGACAGACAGAAATACGGACGAACGCAAACCAGTATACATCCCCCCAGAGCAGGGGTATAAATAATAATTTACGGATTGGTCACGGATGTTTCAGTATATTACAAGTTGGTTACCAGTTTCATACAGATGATGCCTCATGAATAAAAATTAAAAATATAAAAAAAACAGTTAAACGTTTGGACTGCCAAAGTTCATAATTAAAATATCTT
>JAODVO010000014.1:22785048-22797801 GCA_025400055.1 Notarius lentiginosus
AAACCGGAGCACCCGGAGGAAACCCACGCAGACACGGGGAGAACATGCAAACTCCACACAGAAAGGCCCTTGCCGGCTGCTGGGTTCGAACCCGGAACCTTCTTGCTGTGAGGCGACTGTGCTAACCACTACACCACCATGCCGCCCAGAAAGAGGTCAAAATTTGCCACGAATAACGGGTTGAGCTGCAGTTGCAGTGGGTCGAGCCTGGCTGTTTCGAAAGGTCTCAGGGAGCGGGAGGAGCCTGTAATGTTTAGTGGGGCTAGGCCTTTCGGTGCAGAGTTATAAATTTTTATATCCCTGTGTGCTCCTGCAGCTGGAGCCAGGGCTCATATTAAAGTTTTCAGCGAGCTGCGCTTGCACGGGGGTTAATCAAAGTCCTTCCCATGCCATATGGTGCATAGGGTGTCGTCGATCTCCGTTTCCGTAGCCCTCAGCCTCTCGCCTATTACATAGCTAGGGTTACAGTGGGGTGCTAGTCCTCCGGTAACTGCGAGAGTTTGACTCCCCACTCACGTCTGTATTACAGCATGCCTTGCCAAATGGCAGTAGGTACCATTTTTATGATGGTCTTTGGTACGACCCGACCGTGAGTAGAACTCACGATCTCCCAATCGAAAGGCAGACATGCTAACCACTAGGCCAACTTGCGGAGGGTTTGGCGGCAAATTGCTTGCCGAGCCATGGTCATTGCGGGCCATGGCTGCCTTCTTCTGAAAGGGCTCGACGTGCTCTACTCCGCTGTGAAAATCCATAGTGATCTGGTAAAATTAGTAAAAATATTTCTGCAAATGTGCACCTGTCAGATTCTTGGGCTGGATCCGTCCCTGGTTTTATACTTGTGGTATTTTGACCAAAGCATGTCACAGACATTTCATTAAGACCTCAGGGAAATGTGTCAACTTGTGGAAAAGCGGTATAATATGTCACCTTTAATCATCCTCAGGTTCTGTAACGAAAAGCATCCAGTGCATGGAGACTGTGCTGGTGTTATAGTAAACAAAATGCTAATAAGGGTCTAAGCTCATGAATAAAACATGCGTTCAATAGGAAAAAAAAACATAATTGGACTTTCTCTAGGATGAATCAGCACTTCAGATTTTCACACTCACATTCTCACACCATGGTATATTAGCATACATGCTCGAAGCAACTGGTTTAGCCTAATTTAGACTAATGTTCAACTGTTTAATTCTATTGGTTAAATGCTTTGGGGTCGATTTGACACATGCCACTGATGACTAATCTATAGGACCTTGCAAGTATAGGCCGTTTGGGATCATTTATGTAAATGCTGACCATAAATGTGATTAAAATTGAGATGCTCTTGGCTAATAATGCTCATTTGGGCAGAGGCAAAACAGTTCATGCACCATGATAAATGACGAAGAGAAGCCTTCATTGCTTTGATAATGACTTCGCTCCGGTTTCAGTTTCGTGAATTCCTCCGGAATGGTTCAACTTCTTCCAACGTTTGATCAGCATAATGTCTGCAGCAGCAGTGTGGTTTAAATGAGTTCGTCTCTTTCAGGCATCATCAATCCATCATCAAAGCAAGCTGTTTGAACATTAAACATTAACCACCGCTTACATTATAAATGCTCCCTAGGGAATTGTTGCTTTTGTGAAATTACTACCAAAATGCTGAGGAACTGTAATTAAGTATGAAAAGGAGACTGTATGTAAAGCAGGGTTTTACCTGATCAGGTTTCCACAACAGACATGAAGTCCTTGCTTTGAAATCGTGTCCTACACTCCTCTAATAAATGAAAAAAAAAAAAACATTCTGCAGTAAGTCACAATGCTTATCACAGCCCCCATCGATAAAACGGCCATCCTTCCAATCTACGAAACCAGTATCACTGAGTTTACCTCTGCCTTTAGTTCAGAGCAAAGACCATGAATCAAAGTATTCACAAGGGCTTGAAAGCTTAAAGCTAAGACTTTAAACACCTGATGAAGTCAGCAGTTTATCAGCTCAAGCCTGCAAGCTATAGGGAATACACACAACAATAACAACAACAACAACAACAAATGCTCTGTCTGCAAGTGCCAGCATGCTCCAGAAACCCCAGCAAATATGTCATCAATTCTTAGTCTAAACAGATCATAATCTATTAACTCAATACAAATCATATTATACAAAATCCTCTGTTACGCCAAATTAGGCTTGCGGTATAATGATTTCTTTGTCCCTACATGATTTTACACTGCCATGATATCTAGTGATGTTTACTCTGATTATATTACATTTTATTCTGTCCATAGTCACTGGATATGAGCAATCGCGTGCTCTGATTGGCTACTCTACTACTAGGATATCGGCTCATATACCGTGAGTAGAGAAAAACAAAATGGTGGAGCGTGTTGCCGACCTAACCGAGGATGAAATAAAAACTCTACTCGAAACTAAAACCCCAAAAATTATCATCAAGTATTTAAAGGAAACAAAAATAGCTGAAAGAATATAGTTTTTGTCATCCCGACCCCCAATATTTCCTGTTCCACACTCCAGCCCAGTTGGTGGCGGTAATGCACCTTTAAATTGGTTTGCCAACTGCCAAAAATCCCTAAAGAAGAAGAAGAAGATCCCAAAAAACACAAAAAAAGGCAACAAAATATGAAATAAAAGTATTTCCTGATAAGAACGTAACTTTTTAAAAAAATTATTTTTCAAGAATTATTATAATAGCATTTTTCACAAATTGCGACTGTCATTTGTTTACATTCTAAGTGGAAATGATTTTGTTTTGTATAAAGTTTTTATTTATCGAATTTGCAAAAAATGAAAATAAAAATGTTCTTTTTCTCAAAGTCCAGTGAATGTGGATAGAATAAAACAGTAATTCCACTCAATCTCGTCGTACATGGCTTATAGCTGACTCGGTGCTACGCGCCTCGTCGGCTATCAGCTCATCCACCCATCCATCCATTATCTGTAGCCGCTTATCCTGTCCTACAGGGTCGCAGGCAAGCTGGAGCCTATCCCAGCTGACTATGGGCGAGAGGCAGGGTACACCCTGGACAAGCCGCCAGGTTATCACAAGGCTGACAGATACAACCAACCATTCACACCTATGGTCAATTTAGAACCACCAATTAACCTAACCTGCATGTCTTTGGACTATAGGGGAAACTGGAGCACCCAGAGGAAACCCATGCAGACACTGGGAGAACATGCAAACTCCACACAAAAAGGCCCCCGCTGGTCATTGGGCTCAAACCCAGGACCTTCTTGCTATGAGGTGACAGTGATAACCACTACACCACTGTGCCGCCCAGTTTGTGTTTCCATAAATTAATTTTAACTAATCAGGTTTTAGATTGCATTATAAGTTAGATATAGTCCACTAACTTGGAATGATGTCAGTGAGGGAACAAATATCTAGCACACGCACTCAACAAATGACCACCTGACAAAAATTACCAAAAAAAAAAAGACCCATACACAGTATATTGTTTTACACATACACTGTAGGTGAGAGCAGGGAGACTTGGGACAGTTTGTATTCCCATAAATTAATTTCAACCAGTCAGGTTTTAGATGACATCAGAAGTTAGATGTTGCCTTTTAAAGTACCCGACTTCCTTTGGAGACATGAAGCTGGACGCTGTGTGGTTAAATATTTTTATCAACCAACACTTGTATTTTCTACTTTGCCTCCATTCTATGGCGTAATGTACACTGGTGAATTCGGTATTTATTAGGAATTAAAGCTTGTAGCCTGGAGTTACCATATATAGTATTACTTATTAAACTTAAATTCTGTGGATAAAACATTTCAAGAGTTTTTTTAATGGCCAGATGGGAACAGTCAGGACAGTTCATGTTCCAGGTTTTTTCTTGTGGTCCATCCATCCATCCATCCATCCATCCATCTTCTACCACTTATCCAGGTCATGGGGGTAGCAGCCTAAGTAGAGCAGCTCAGACTTCCCTCTCCCCGGCTACCTCCACCAGCTCTTCCGGGGGAATACCAAGGTGTTCCCAGGCCAGCCAAGAGATGTAATCTCTCCAGCATGTCCTGGGTCTACCTTGGGGTCTCCTCCTGGTGGGGCATGCCCAGAAAACCTCCCTTGGGAGGCGTCCAGGGGGCATCCTAACAAGGCGCCCGAACCACCTCAACTGCCTCCTTTCGATGTGGAGGAGCAGCAGTTCTACTATGAGTCTCTCCTGAATGACCAAGCTTCTCACTCTGTCTCTAAGGGAGACACCCTGTGGAGAAAACTCATTTCTATTGCTTGTATCCGTGATCTCATTCTTTCGGTCACTACCCGTAGGTCGTGACCATAGGTGAGAGTGGGAACATAGATGGACCAGTAAATGGACCAGAGCTGAGCTTTGCCTTTTGGCTCAGCTTTCTCTTTACCATAACAGACCAGTTTAGCGTCCGCATCACTGCTGACACTGCCCTGATCCATCTGTTCAACTCCCGCTCCCCCTTACCCTCACTCGTGAACAAAACACTGAGATACTTAAACTCCTCCACTTTAGGTAGCAACCCCCCCTGACCTGGAGTAGGCACTCCACCTGTTTCCGGCTGAGCACCATGGCCACAGACTTGGAGGTGCTGATCCTCATCCCAGCCGCTTCGCACTCAGCTGCAAACCATCCCAGTGCATGCTGTAAGTCACAGATTGATGAAGCCAACAGGACCACATCATCTGCAAAAAGCAGAGACATGATCCTGCTGCCACCAAACTGGACACCCTCTGCCCCTTGGCTGCGCCTACAAATTCTGTCCATAAAAGTTATGAACAGAACAGGTTCTGTTAACAAAACCATATATTTTTTAAATTTAATATTATTTTTACATAGACTTATATTTAGTACAAAATATATTTTTAATTGATGTCAGTGCTTATGTAAATGAGGAAGTAATTCTAATGTTTATAAACAATGAACTGATATTTAACCTGTGTCAGAAAATCTTTTTGTTCCACTTTCTACCCACTTTCTAAGTATTTTTGTAGCTCACATTTTATTAATCATTCATTAATGTTTGTATTAATTTCTAGTTTTGTAGGTTACCAATAAATTTCAACAGGCAATTGACATTGTAACCACATGAAAATCCAGGTCAAAGGTCACATGTCATTCCTCAAACCAAAATTATATATATATGAATGGAATAGAATAATCTGAATATTTCAAGCATGTAATTTTTAATATGCTAGGAATTTAATTCTGGTCTAATTATTGCAACATGATTCCAAATATTCTATAAGCATTCCATTCTTTTATGAATCAGAAAAATAATTATTATAAATCACAGCACTTTTATTTTTTTAAAGTACTTCATTTACAGCGTTACATAAAGATTGATACATAACAGTTGTAAATGCCACTTAGTTCCACAGGGTGTCAATAATGGTGGACACCGGTGAAAGGGATCACTATTACTGACATCTCACTTGATGTCTCAAGCATGTGTTTAGATACAAAATGGTGACTGTCAAATGAAAGAGTAAGAAACAAAGTTGGTTTCGACAAGGATATCATGAAATATTTGTGAATTCAATAAGTTAAAATATGTCCATGATCTTTCCACCATGGTTACCTGTGATGCTAATGTCCGGGTTTTCTTCAAATTGCTGATTGTGATAAAAAAATTCCATCTCAGGTAACGAGCTGTGTCATCAGATGACAAGATCAAAGGGTGAGGGGGGTCTTCTGGTTGATTTATTAACCAATAATAACTGTCATATCTGAAACTCACCTTTGTAAAATTGTTTTTTATTGGTAAATCTGAAAAGGTGTCAATAATTATGGAATGTCGATAATTGTAGCTGCTGCTCTAAACAACAACAACAACAACAACAACAACAACAACAACAACAACAACAACAGCAAAAAACCCTCTTATCACAATATGGTCAATCATATACCTCATATAGCATATTTGAAGAACAGTTTGCCTCAGCCTTGGTCTATCTGGCACTAATGCAATACTGAACTTAAATCATCTGCAGAACATTTCCATCAGTGGGTGATTAAAGTGAACATGAAACTTCAGATAGAAATGCACAGCATCAGGAATCCACTAGAGTGTCTGTCAAAGTGGGTGACCTAGAACCCGAAAACCAGTCCTGGCTCCAGCATGGCACTGGCTGTTTTTTTTTATCAGTCCCATTTTTTTTGTTTCATCATTAAACAAGAGATACAGTGCCTTGCATAAGTATTTATCCCTTTTGAATGCTCCATATTTTATAGTGTTACAACATGGAATTGAAATTGACTTGAATGTGAATGTGAAACCATATGTTTCACATTTTAATCTGTTTAAGATTGGAAAGTGAAAAATATTTTTCATGCTCTTGGTCATTACTTGGTCAAACCACCTTTGGCTACAATTACAGCTGCAAGTCTTCTGGGATATTCTTAGTTTTGGACAACTGGATCCTGATATTTTTTGCCTATTCTTCTTGGAAGATTTGCTCGAACTCTGTTAGACTGGATGGAGAACGTTGAGGAACATCAACATATTTTTTTTAACTAAACTCTTTAACAAAATATTGCCACTTATGACCAACCTGCCAAGGTAAAGCAAATCAAGATACAAAAATGGACTTTACATTACCCTCACAACTGGGAGCCTGTCTACCACATTCATTACACCAAATATCTGAAAAAATTCAAATACAAAACCCACCAGCAAGGAGCCAGAATAAACTATTGTGTGATCTGTGAACATTCAACCTTATTATACTGATGCTGAAAAGTTATTATACAGAAAAATGTCAGGGTGATTTGCCTATACGTTATATCCTGTGTAAAAGTCGTGTACTTAGAATTATCTATGTCTTCTTCTTCTTCTTCTTCTTCTTCTTCTTCTTCTTCTTCTTCTTCTTCTTCTTCACCATTTCATATTGATTTCCAATACACATATAACACCTAGGAGACAAAATGGGATTAGTGTTTTCTAAAAATAGTAACCTAAATATCTTGTGTCAAAATCCCACTTAATCTCTTGGGTGTTTACCTGACCTTAATAATCTGATTCATGTTTTAATTGATTTTCCCCATCTCCTTCTGGGATTCTGTTAATCCTCTACCTGGAAACACTGAAGATTGTGGCTGTGCAATATAAACAATATAATATCAATATCATGAAAAAAATGTCATAATATGTTCTTCTGATGTGTCTCGATATCTTTTTCTAACATAATCAATTACACCCTGATTAGAAGCAGATGAATTGATATTAGTTTTATATTGAAGCTTTTTTGTATTGAAATGTATTTATTTAATATGAGAATGTATTGGAATGTATACTTATTTCCCCTCATATTTTATTTTGTATATATGAAAGGAAATATCTCGCAAATAAACAAATTGAGCTAAAAGTCAGTCTTTATGTCTGTCCTTTATTTAAAAAAAAAGCTGCATGTTGAATTTGTTCTTAATAATATAACCACTAAAGTGATGAAAATAGACAGGACTATTTTTTGTCAGGGAGGCCGCCATAACTCCATCTTGTGTGATGTCATTTTCCGCGAGCACAATGGAGGTGTACAAGATACAAGTGCATGCTATACTAGTGTAAGCAGGGCAAAGCATTCTGTCAGGGATGGTTGGAGATGGATATGATTGCAGAAGATCTTTATTATAAAGAAAAGTGCAAACAGGCAAACAGTCCAACTCAGCAGGCGTATATTGTCAGTGGTAAAACAGGCAAAAGGTCGAGCGAGGCACAAGCAGAACATCATAGATAGAAGCAGGGTCAAAGACAAGGAACAAGAAACAGGAATCAGAAACCAAGAAATCAGTTAGGAAACAAGGCTTGGTAATGTGCCACAACAACACAATACTTCGTAAAGTAAGTCTGCATTCTGAGTCCTTATTTAGGCGTGCTGATTGTGCCTTAATCTTGTGCAGGTGTGTGTCATGGTGCATGCATGAGTCAGCTCGGAGCGTACACTGTCCAGAGCATGCCAGAGTGTCCTTCTGTTGTGACAACTAAACTGTAGTATAATATTATGGTCTAGCATGACTTCTCAGTCAATTTATTTGCATTTCACTAGAAAAATTATGGCAATGCAATATGAGAAAAGGAATCAAAATAAAGTTGTGGCTAGTTTATTGCCTGTTTATTTAAAAATATATTTACCTGCTTATCTTCCATCCGTTTGATGCGTGACATAATATGCTGTCATGTGGAATCCTATGTCATGCAGCATTATCCTCATTTTCATCTCCTAATGCATCCATGTATCTGGCTAATCCAGTATGGTCACACCAGGGAAAATGGCCCAACAGACTGATGTTACAACTTTAACATGTTTTTAAGCTAAAGTCAGCTTAATTTTTTTTCGTCTAGAACATATTGTATTAATGTATAATGACGACATTTCATAACCCCGCAATTTCAAAATTTCCTGGTTAATCACTTTAAATGATGATGATGATGATGATGATGGAGTCTCCTGTCAATACGACAGATGAGTAGGCAGTCAGATTATTTACCAGGATGAGTCCTCATGTGGGAATGAAGACTTAGTCTTGACGCGCACAGTAGGCCACAGACATTGCAGGCAAAAGAGTCCAGTAGGACTGGGGGCTGCTTCCTTCTTACTCTCTTTGCCTGGATTGCAGCTGCCCTCTTGGACTCAAACGTCTTTATGCCCAAACTGCAGTGATGTCTCCAGGACGTCCTGTCAAGGGTCAGGTCTTCCCAGATGACAGTGTCAATGTCATAGCTCTTGAGGTTGGCCTTCAGAGTGTCCTTGTACCTCTTGAACGGCCTTCCTTGGTCACGATACCCGCTGCTCAGCTGTATGTAAAGCAGCATCTTGGGTATCCGGTTGTCTTCCATCCGGACAACATGTCCTGCCCACCTGAGCTGACACTTGATGATCAGATTCTCAATACTGGGGAGACCACACTTTTCCAGCACCTGCAAGTTGGACACCTTGTCCTGCCATTTGATGTTGCAGATCTTCCGCAGACATCTTTGGTGGAACTGCTCAAGCTGGGTGATGTGTCGATGGTAGGTGGTCCAGGTCTCACAGCAGTAGAATAGGGTGCTCAGAACAACTGCTCTGTACACAGCAAGCTTGGGCCTCGGCAATACGCAAAGTCACCTCTGCATCCAGGGATCCACTGCTAGTCACAGCGCTGCCCAAGTAGCAGAATTTCTCCACGGCCTTAATCTCTGTGTTGTTGATGGCAACAGGTGGTGGCACAGCATTGCAAGTCTGTGAAGGTACTGGTTGGAACATGGCTTCTGTTTTGCTAAGACTGATTGTGAGGCCAAAGCATCCACACGCTGATACAAATTGATCCGTTATGCACTGGATGTCTTCATGAGAGTGAGCTACAAGTGCACAATCATCCAGAAACAGGAACTCTCACAAGATGGCTTCAAACACTTTGGTCTTGGCTTGGAGTCAATGAAGGTTAAATAGTTTTCCATTAGTTCAAAACTGGATGTACACTCCTCTGTCAAAGTCCATGAAAGCATCAATCAGCATTGCTGCAAGCAGAAAGGAAAAGAGTGTGGGGGCCAAAACACAGCCTTGCTTCACTCTGTTGTTCACTGGGAAAGGGTAAGATGTTCCTCCATTTTCCTGGACATGTGCTTGCATGCCATCATGAAATGAGGAAATTAAGGTGATGAGCTTTTATGGACAGCCGAACTTGAAAATAATTCTTCAAAGGCCATGTTGGTTGCTGGTGTCAAAGACCTTGGTTAGGTCAACAAAGGCCATGTGGAGTTCCTTATTCTGTTCCCGGGACTTTTCCTGAAGCTGTCGGACAGCGAAGACCATGTCGCAAGTGCCCCTGCCTCCTCGGAATCCACATTGTGATTCAGGAACAACTGGATCAACCACGTGTTCGAGCAGTCTGTTAAGGATGATCCTGGCAAGGATTTTTCTTGTAATGCACAACAGGGATATCCTACAATGATTGTTGCAAGAAATCTTGTCTCCTTTTCTTTTGTAAATGTGCACTATAGAAGCATCTTTGAAGTCCTGTGGGATCACCCCAGCCTTCCATATGGACTGGAACAGGGAGGTCAACTTCTCTTGGAAAGTGTCTTCTCCTTCCTTGTACATGTCAGCAGGTATGCCATCAGCTCCAGGTGCCTTCCCAGATGTTGCCTGCTTCAAGGCCATTACAACCTCATCACTAGTGGAGAGGTCCTCCAGGGATTCCTTCACTGGTAGCTGTGGCAATGCTTGGAATGCCTCATCCGAAATGGTTGACTCTCTATTAAGGAGAGTGTTTAAGTGTTCAGCCCAGTGTGCCAGTATGTCTGCCTTCTCTGTGAGTAGCGTAGACTGGTCAGAAGACTGGACTGGGGATGAACCAGATGTCTTAGGGCCATACACTTCACGAAGACCAGTATGGAAGGTTTTCATGTCATGAGTGTCAGCTGCTGTTTGGAGTTCTTCAGCTTTCTTTTCCCACCAGCAGTTCTTCATCACTTGTAGTTTATACTGGAGGTGCTGTCTTGCTTGCTGATAGTCTTGTTTCTTTTTCATGCAGGTCTTGTTGCTGAGGTGGTCCTTGTGAAGACTGCTGATGAGGTGGCTGATTTCCTCATTATTCTTGTCAAACCAGTCTCTGTGCTTTCGTTTGACAAAGCCAATGCGCTCAGCTGCAGCACTGTAGACAGCATCCTTGAAGGACTTCCACTCCTCTTCAACATCATCCTCTGAGGGTTCAGCAGCTGAGAGGGACTCTTGTATCCTCTCTTGTAGTGTCTGCTTGTTGTGGTGGAGACAAGCGACGTTCAGCTTTTTGAGTGGCTTTTCCCTGGCTGATTTGATGTTCTGAGCTATCTGGATGATCATCTTGCTCCAGAGAAGGCAATGATCAGACCAGCAGTCAGCTCCCCTCATGCCGTGAGTGGAGTGAACGTCGTGGTGATCTCTTTGATGGACAATGACATAGTCCAATAGATGCAATTGTTTGGAGTGCAGGTGCATCCATGTATTCTTGAACTTGTCCGCTTGCTGGAAGAGAGTGTTGGTAATGGAGAGCCCATGCTGTGCACACAATGACAGCTACATCGATCCATTGGAGTTGAACTTCCCTGTCCCATGGTGTCCAAGAACACTGGGCCAAGTGTGGTAGTCTGTCCCTACTCATGCATTGAAGTCTCCGAAGACGATGAGCTTGTCTGTGCTGTCCACCTCCGAGATGAGGCAATTCAGGTCTTCGTAGACTGCCTCCTTCGCTTCGTCAGGATTTGTCATCATTGGTGCATAGACACTAATGACAGTGGCATAGCAGTCCTTTGTGAGCCTGAGTCACAGGGACATGAGGCAGTCGTTACCACCTCGAGGCAGATTGTCTAACCTTCTTGCAAGATTGGTGCATATAGCAAAGCCAACACCGGAAGTCCTGGGGCAATCTTCAGGCTTCCCACTGCAGAAAAAGGTGTACCCTCCTCCCACTTCCTCAAACTGTGCTTCACCTGCCAGTCGAGTCTCGCTGAGGGCCGCTACGTCAATCTGGTATTGACCAAATATCCTGGCAATGAGAGGGGTAGTGCTGCTCAGGCCTGTTGCTTCTGTCCAGGAGAGTTCGTACATTCCATGCCCCAATGGAAAGAGGCAACTTGGTGTTCTTGCTCTTCTTGTTGTTTTGGCCACTGACTAGATGCCCAGACAGGAGCGGTTACCTGCCAGATGCAGTAAAGGGCAGACTTTGTTTAGGGATCCTTTTATCTCTCCCTCCCCTCTTGGGGAGAGCAGTGCTGTCCCTGAAAAGGGCTGCTCTGTTACTGTAGGTGGATACGAACACTGCATCTGCCCCGAGGTCTACAGAGAATGACCATCAACCTACAGCCGCCACCTATGTCAGAGTCATGGCTAGAAACTTCCAGTGGCATCCTCCACTTGTTCCCGTCACCACTTCTCCATTGCTGCAGGGCTTGGTATAGCTGATGTAGAAGGTACCTCACTTGATTCCAGCGAACCTGGTTCCCTGACCAGCACGAAGACTTTTTATAGTGAGGTGGGACTGTGTACTTTCCACTCCACTCTCTTGACTACTGATGCTCATTGTCCCACAGGTGCAAGAACTGCCACATGTGAAACGGCCCCAGGAGGTACAGCTTTCTTATTCAGAGTATCCATCTCCTAGGAAGATGTCCGGCCAAGGATATAGAGCTCCTCTTGCCCTGCTATTTACCCCATAGCTAAAGGGTTTGTTTGGAGTACCCATCTCCTAGGAGAATTTTCAACCAAGGATAAAGAGCTTCTCCTACCCTGCTATCTTGTCTCAGTGGTGCAGTGTTTAGCGCTGTTGCCTCACGGTAAGAAGGTTCTGGGTTTGAACCAAACCTGCTGGTCGATTGAGGCCATTCTGTATGGCATTTGTATGTTCTCCTTGTGGTAGTGTTGTAGCACTTGAGAGCCGTCTTGGTCCCAAGACCACTTTTTGAAGGTCTCAGAATCAATTGCATTTTTACTCAGTCTTGGACATAGAGGACTTGGGATTTTGTTTCAAGACTTGTCAAGACCACAACCACAGAGATTTCACTAAATTGCCTGCATACTGTCTGATTTACATGCACCAGCCATTTTATTAGGAACACCCATCCACCTGCTGTTCTCTGTGGTTCTCTAATCAGCCAAACCCTTGACAGCAGCACAATGCATCAAATAATGCAGATACAAATCAAAAGCTTCAGTTAATGTTCACAATGTTCAAACATCAGAATGGGAAAAATTGTGATCTCACAGTGTGACTTTCTTTCACTGTGGTCTGGGTGTTGGTTTGATCCAGATGGACTGGTT
>JAODVO010000014.1:23963053-23977976 GCA_025400055.1 Notarius lentiginosus
AGTCAGCTGGGATAGGCTCCAGCTTGCCTGCGACCCTGTAGAACAGGATAAAGCGGCTACAGATAATGAGATGAGGACTTTATTCAATATAGAAAACAACTCAACTGTGCTACTCAGAACTTTGCTTTTGGAGTCACATAGGCGATTTGAGAAACATTGATAAAATGTGATATTTTACAACATCAACTTGTGGCCCACCAGGGGTTGCTCACGGACCCCCAGTGGTTTGCGAACCACACTTTGAGAAACAGTGAACTACAGTCATGACTCTCACCACTGTCACTCCATCCTCCAAAATATACAGATGGAATGGCAGATTGTAGTCAGGCAGACCCAGTGCTGGAACTGATGTGAGAGACTGTTTCAGAAAATAGAATGAATGCATCATTTCAGAGGACCATACAATGTCATTGGGCTGCTCTTTGAGATAGGACTTTCTCAGGATCTTTTCATGATGAGAACAGTCTGGAATGCACTGACAATAATAGTTAATGAGTCACAAAAATGACAACATGGCAGTTTTATTTGAGGGAAGAACCACCTCGGATATCACAGAGAGTCTATCAGATGAGAGATGAGGCTCATCTAGAGAGATGTCAAAGCCAAGTTATCACACCAATAGCTGACAAAACTGCAACTTGGACTTTAAATCCACACCTAGCCAGGTGCACAAGAAGAGCCAGAGAGCCTTCTTCACACTTGGACTTGTCTTCAGCTGAGAGTAGAATGTCATCCACAATGTGCAGCCTTCAGGGAGGGTCAGAAAGGTCAATGAGTCTCAAACAGCAACAGAGAAGATTGAAGGGGAGTCAGTGAACCCTTGAGGTAGGCAAGTCCATGTGTATTGTTGCTGCTTAAAAGTAAAGGCAAATATGGATTGAGTCTCAACACTTACAGGGACACTGAAAAATGCACTGCAAAGATCAGCGACAGTAAAGTGGGTATGTTGACTAGGAATAGATAATAAAAATATAAACAATATCTGGTACAGGAGGATTGACAGATATAACCAACTGATTAATGTATACCCAGGAACATATGTTTTCAGACTGGTAGTGTATGGGGGTACCTGTACATGTCTGACCTCACTGGGGTATGATACTCAGAGAGTCTGAGGCACCTAATTCAAAATCTGTGAAACAGAGATTTCAGCACATGTGTTGTCCTTCAGGTCATACTCAGAGAGAACAGCAGAAGCAAAAGATAGGTTATCTGGTATGCACATAACATTTCAGCCTTGTTCAAAAGAGATAGAACAATTGGGCTTAATCAAACTATCACAACCTAATAGATTAAAAGGGAGAGCTCGGTATGATAAAGCAATGAGCAAATAAGTTTACTGAAGTGATGTCCAATTTATAATGAATAGGATTTTATGGAGTTCATTCTTTTATTCATTTTTTATATTTCTGAATATCAAGTACAGTAATTGTTAATGTGGTGCTCTAGAGGGAACTCTAGTAGTTACTTGAATTTTTTATTTTCACATTAGAAGCTCTTCTACAACAAGATTGTATTTTAATTTTCAGAGAAAAACTGCTCAGTCTGACAATTCGAGCTCATGACAGCCAGCGATGTAAGACAAAAACGTTTACTTGAAGAGTTTTCCCTGAACAAGAGAACTTGAGCAAACCAATGATTTTCTGAAGTTTTTAAAGCGGCAAAGATTACAACTTCAAATTCCATACCAAATCTTGAGCCTTGTGGTTCACCTCCTCAATGGTCATGTAATTGAGGATACATGTAGTGGAAATTCTCAAAACACAAGCACTTTCAGGATGTCACAATCCAGCCTGGAACCTCCAAATCCTGAGCTGCGTCTTTGTACTCCACTCTGCATTTTTCCCTGTTTTCCCCGCATTGCGTTAGCACACCTGCTATGTCTTTGTTATCAGCCACTCTATATAAACACAACTAGGAGATTCATGCAGTGCGGACTCGCCATAAGTTAGTCTTGCTCACGCTCTTGCTCACGCTCTGTTCCTCAACTTTGTTTACATTTTTGGATTTCGATTTTTGTCTGCCGTTTTTGGGACTGCTCATTGTAGCTTTGGCTTCAGACTTTATGTTTTTGGATTACAACTTTGCTTGCTGTATTTTGGGACTTAATGCCATCTTCCGGGAAATCACTAAATTGGTATTGGACTGTGCTGCTGCACCTATCACCTGCTTGTTTGCCTCACGAATCAACTCCTCAGGTATGCTTCCTCTCATTTTACATAGTTGCACATTGGGTCCTATCTGTTTCCGTGGCCTTTGGGTCGTGACAGAATTTATCCGCCACCACCATTGACCCAGCAGACTACGATGCATTGAAATCAGCATTGGCTAAGCAGGGCTCCGTCTTGGGATCTCATCAACAAGAGATCATAGCCATTCACCAAAACATGTCTTCCATCACTGATACCCTACAAAGACTCTCTGCCCAGATGGAGAGCCTCCAGGCTTCAATCGCAGGCTGACTAGCATCAGCTCCACCTAGTCAATCTGCTGCGGTGACTTTACCCCCCCCCATAAGCCTTGACTACCTGCTCCACAGCCATAAGATGGTACCCCCGGCATGTGCCATTCATTCCTCTCTCAGTGCTCCTTGGCCATGGAACTTCAGGCATCTGCCTTCCCATCTGAGAGCTCCTGAGTAGCTTATATCATCATACTTTTAACAGGAAAAGCATGAGAATGGGGAACAGTTGTTTGGGATGCCAGGACACCCTGTTGCTTGAGTTTCGAATAATTCACTGAGGAGATGCTGAAGGTTTTCGACTGTTCCCCCAAGGGCAGGGATGAAGTGAGACAGCTGATGGGGCTGAAGCAAGGTGCCTGCTCCATTCATAATTATGCCATTGAGTTCTGGACTCTTGCCACAGCAGTTGACTGGAACACCAGCGCCTTCTACGATGCCTTCTTTCATGGGCTAAATCATGCCATCCTGGATGAGATTGTGCCTCATGACCTGCCTGACGCTCTGGATGGCTTGGTCGACTTGGCCGAATGGGTAGACACACATCGTCTGCTGTACAACCAGAGAAGAGATCGTGGATGGACCCGAAGAGCTGAACCCAGAACTGTTACTCCTCCAGCAGAAGGTGCCACTCTGGTAAAGTCAAAGCCCATACAAGTAGGCAGAACCCGGGTAACTCCCAAGGAAAGAAGGCGTCATCGAGAAACTAATTCCTGTTTTTATTGTGGACAGTCTGGAAATTTCATCTCTGGCTGCTGGACTATTAAGACCCCTACCTGTACCGCACAGTCCTGGTCCCACATTGTGGTGGATTTCGTCACTGGCCTCCCCAGCTCCAAGGGCAATACCTGCATCATGACGATCATTGATCACTTCTCTAAGGTGGCTCACTTCATTCCCCTCCTTAAGCTGCCTTCAGCCAAAGAAACGGAGGAGCTGTTTATCTACCATGTGTTTTGGATTCATGGTGTGCCTATGTACTTTGTATCTGACAGAGGCCCCCAGTTCTCCGCTCATTTCTGGAAAGAGTTCTGCAAGCTTTTTGGGGCCACTCCCAGCCTCTCCTCGGGTTACCACCCCCAGATTAATGGGCAGACATAGCGCACCAATCAGAAACTGGAGGTTGCTTTACGGTGCCTAACTTCTGGTGATTTATCTTCCTGGAGCCAGTTGCTCCCTTGGATCGAATACGCCCACAACAGTCTTCCCTCATCATCCACCGGGCGGATGCCTTTCCAGTGTTGTCTTGGTTACCAGCCCCCTCTTTTCCCCAAGCAGGAGGAGGAAGCATCTGTTCCTTCAGCCCAAACCTTTGTCCGACACTGCCGCAGAATTTGGGCACATGCCAGACATCACCTATTGCACACCGATCATGCAGGCAAAAAGATTGCACATCGACATCACAGGCTGGCTCCTGTGATGTGTGTTTTTGCCTGCCATTTTTGGGACCTCTCATTGTGGCTTTGGCTTTGGACTTTATGTTTTTGGATTATGACTTTGCCTGCTGTTTTTGGGACCTCTTGTTGTGGCTTTGGTCTTTGTTTATGTTTTTGGATTACGACTTTGCTTGCTGTTTTTTGAAACTTAACATCATCTTCCAGGAAATCACTAAATTGGTGTTGGACTGTGCTGTGCCTGTCACCTCCCTGCCTGCCTCACGAATCAACTCCTCAGGTACGCTTCCTCTTATTTCCCGTAGTTGCACATTGGGTCCTATCTATTTCCGTGGCCTTTGGGTTGTGACACAGGAAGCAAGTTATTCAAAAAGATTGTTATGAAACAGCCTCCACCATTTTAAACCAGCTAACGAAAGCAGTACAGGATTAATTCTGATGTTGTTTAACACCTGTTACTTGTGATAGATCAGAATCAGAATTAAATTTATTCTTAACTTTTAATTTTATTCTTAAAAACATTACAGCTTTCTTAGAGTGTACAGTGTTTACAATTTTTTCAAGAAGGAGAGTCGGCTCAGAGTTTGGGACTGATAATGGTGGGCTAAAAAAAATTCACAGATACTTTTAACATGGTGGAGTGGAAGGAGGAAGTGAAGCCTCCACACACACACATACACACTTACAGACAATGCAGAAACAGACAGCCAGGCACACCACCAAGGCAGATTTAGTCAACTTCACATTTTTTGAATTACTCTTTTCTCTGTCATTGTTACCAACAATGATGTGTTCTTATGAGCACAGCCATTTACCATCACACCACTGCTTAACAAATAGCTCTCATCAAAAGTACCAAGGATAAGTTGACCTTCCATTCATCTGGCCAAATTACAAATGAAAGATTGCACAAAATAGCCAAAGTCCTTGTCATACATTAATTTATTTGGAATCTTATTTTTACTCTGAGACTGACCACTTCCAGGATTGAGATCAAAAGGTCAAGTCAAGTTTATTTTTATAGCACTTTTAACAATAAACATTGCAAAGCAGCTTTACAGAATTTTAGTGACTTTAAACATGAGCTAATTTTATCCCTAGTCTATCCCTAGTCTATCCCCAATGAGCAAGCCTGTGGTGAAAGTGGCAAGGAAAAACTCCCTCAGAGGACATGAGGAAGAAACCTTGAGAGGAACCATACTCAGAAGGGAACTCATCCTCACTGGGATGATAACAGATAGCATGATTATAATATTTTAACACTTTTAAAATGAAGTCTGTTTTGTTGATGTTATAAGCTATTCATTGATGGAAACTTAAGTGCAAAACTGTTCATGACAACTGCAGTCCTAAAGTTAGCAAGTCAACCGTAGTCCTCAGCCATATAAGCAGTACTGTAAGTGTCCAGAGCATTTTCTAAGTGTGACTGTCAACTGTCCATATGGGGCCATCCTCCACAGGAGCAATGTGATAAGACTCCAGCCAGACATAGGGCATCAGGCTGGATCAGGCAGATCCGAGGAGCAGAAGAGGTCAACATTTTGATCTCAGGATTGACATGCAACTCAGAGGGACAGACAGAGTGGGAGGGGGAGAAAGAGAGAGAAAACACAGGTTGTTAGGTCTGCCCAAAGTCACCTGATGAGTAGGAACAGTATACATTTTGCATTGAGTATAAGCAGGGATTCCAGCAAAACTAACTAGGACAGCATAACTAAAAGGGGAGAGCCAGAAGGTAACACAGGTATGAGGGCACCCCGGGACATAAAGCCACTACATCATCAACAAACTCGAGTGAGCAAGTGAGTGGGGGACTGACAGCATCCATACATCCTAGTTTACCAAAACACTCTATGCCTAAGGATCCTCCAGATCTACTCCTTTACCCCATGAACACTATTAACAAAAGGCTTTACTAGACAGATGTTTTCAGCCTAGACTTAAATGCTGAGACTGTGTCTGATTCCTGAACATTACTTGGAAGGCTGTTCCATAACTGTGGGGCATAACTTTTGTTCAGCATAAGCTATTAAAATCTCTCTCACTCTCTTTCTTGCTATTGTATACTGTGTGACATGTAGGAATAAAACTGGACAAGCCATGCTATTACAGGAAAATAATCCGCACTGATGTGGTGTGAGCAAAACAGAGTTACTGTTACCTCCCAGATGTAGATTACTTTCAGACTTGGGCAGTAACAGAGTATATGGAATGGTGTAACATAATTAGGATACAAAAAAGGTAAAAGGTCTTCCATTAAAGTTACAGAGGGGAAAAACAATAAAATGACCGATAAATTTTGTAAAAATGTGGATTATTAGCAGGATTACAAAAAAAAAAACAATATTGCTACCATGCACATGTGCATATATTGTAACACTTCATGAGTCTCCCATGAAACCGTAGCTAGCTAACCTTACCTTTACCTTATGGTTCCTTTAATATTGGATGAAATTATTGACTGCATTTTTTTTTACCAGGTAATTAATAATTGTAACGAGATGCATTTTTAAAGTAACCCTCCCAACCCTGATTATTTTCCAATAACAGTACATCCTTAAGTATTTTATTTCTCTTAAACCAGTGATTATTACAGTTGCAACTTTTTGATTTAATAAAGAATATTAAGTAGAGTGTTAAAAAAGATCACTTTTTAACTGTTTATAGTTACATGAAACATCCATGAGACAAGTTAGGTCATGTTATCAATTATGTTATAGCAGCTATCAACTTTTCTTCTCTCATCAGCCTCTCTCTCTCAAAGGTAATAAGACAAAAATGCAGCTTGTCATGTAACTCCTGTATCCCGACGACTCTCATGGCAGAAAACATATTAAGTGTTACAAAGCACTAACACTGGAGCCTCTTTCCATAAACGTTAAATAATCATGTGCTAACGTAAGGCTTTACCATACCAACAGATATACAGTAAATTTTCTTTGTTAAATTATGATTTTAATTCCATTTATTATTGTGCTTCATTTATGCAGAGTAATCTACAAGTCCCTGTAAATGACCTATAACTATAGAAATGGTCATATTGGAAGAAGAATATTGAAGTATACCTGTCATTTGAATTATCATACTGTTCTAGAAAATTAATCCACACCTTCAGATTTGAGAATTTGACAGCACAGGGGTGTAACATAAAATTAATTCACCCTCTTTTTTTTTAAAAGTCATAGTTGGAAGGTTAAAAGGTCAAGTAAAAATGTTGAAGTTTAATCTGTTGCCATTGTAAAAGAGCAGAAAATAATCTTCCCACTATCAGCAACAACCCATTTATCATCGGCTATAATTACAACCCCAAATCAGACAAAGTTGTGACAGCATGGAAAATGCAAATAAAAAAAGAAAGCAATGACTTCTAAATTGACTTTGACTTGTATTTCATTGCAGACAGAATGAACCCAAGATATTTCATGTTTTGTCTGGTCAACTTCATTTCATTTGTTAATATACATTTCATTCCCTTTCGGGCAACACATTTGGAAAAAAATGTTGTGACGAGGAAATTTAGGGCTAGTAATGAAGTAAAACAATTTAATAATGATGTGATGTGAAACAGGTAATGTCAACAGGTGACTGTAATCATGATTTGGTACAAAAGCAGTATCCAGGAAAGGCCTAGTCTTTGAAGAGCAAAGATGGGCCAAGGATCTCCAGTTTGCCAACAAATGAATTAGGGAATCTGGAGGAATTTCGGTGTGTAAAAGCTGTGATCTCCGGTCCCACAGACGGCACTGCATTAAGAACTGTCATTCATCTATAGCTGGTATAACCACATGGGCTCAGGATTACTTAGCAAAATTTTGTCAAGCTCTACAGTAGAGATGTTACATCCACAAATACCAGTTAAAACTTTACTGTGCAAAAAGGAAGCCTTATGTTAACTGTGTCCATAAACACTGTCGACTTCTCTGGGCTCGGAGGTATCTGGGATGGACCATCACACAGTGGAAACTTGTACTGTGTTCAGATGAATCAGTATTCCAGGACTTTTTTGTAAGAAATGGCTGCTGTGTGCTCTGGACCAAAGACAAAAAGGATCATCTAGACTGTTACCATGAACAAGTCCAAAACCTGGGGTCTGTTATTGTATGGTGTTGTGTCAGTGCCCTTGGCAAAGGTAACTTACACTTCTGTGATGGCAGAATTAATGCAGAAAAGTACATTGAGATTTTGGAGCAACATATGCTGCCTTCAAGACAACATCTTTTCCAGGGAGATTTCAACAAGACAACACAATGCAAAACCACATTCTGCACACATTACAAAGGCATGGCTGTGGACGGAGAGGGTGTCTGTGCCCTCTGTCCCCAATAGAGAATGTGTGATGAATTTTGAAATGAAAAATATGACAACAACGACCCCGTACTATTGCATACCTTAAGACCTGTTTGCAGGAAGAATGGGACAAAATAACACATGAAACACTTCATCACATGGTGTCTTTAGTCTCTAAACATATTTTAAGTGCCATGAGAAGAATGGCAACATTATAATGTGGTAAATGCTTTACCGCCCCAACTTTTTTTTTATGTGCTTTTGAAGAAAACAATAAAATCATGAAGCAAAACATCAAATAATGTGCTGTTGTATTGTTTTGAGTACAGTACAGGTCAAGATTGTTTACAAATCATTGTTTTAATTTCAATTTCAATATACCATCCCAACCTTTTCTGATTTGGGGTTGTAGAAATCAGTAATAGAGGTCAGAAACACTGGGAAGCAGTGGCTCAAGCTGGGGAAAGTCTCAGTGGACTTTCCTGGCTGATGCAGTCAGAAGGAACAGACCAGGCTTGACAAGACATGAGAAGAGATTCAACTGGGATATGAAATCCCATTCTTGAGTTAATCATTGTTATAGAATCATGCCAGGATACTTCACAAGCCAACACGTGATATGGTTAATCCATGGCTGTACTATTAAGTGCAATCTCAGGTTCCTGATGTCACTAGTTAACCTTGGGGCAAGAAAGTTAATTACCTGCTTCCAACTAGACAGCATGGTGGATGACAGTGTTGTAAACTCTCAACTGTCTATTATGGAGTGACTCTAAAAAATCATTAGATAGTAGCCTATAGCATAAGTCAACTCTGATAGGCCCTAAGCTTCATTTTGTTTGAAGCTATGTTGTTATTGATGCCTGTCAGAATGCAGGCACTTACGGATGCAATTGCAGGAGACAGCAGGTGTGGCGGAAACTGCAAATGGAGCCAAATCGTAGAGCAGGAATCATAGTCAAGAAAATGGGTGGAGGTCAGTCGATCAGCAAACAGAGTAGCATAGGGCAGATGAGAAGAGGAAGTCGGGAATAAACGTAAACAGAGGTCTTAACTGGAAGTCAGGCAGAAAACAAACTTGGTAAAGTCAGGTATAGGACACAGAATGATACTTTGCACTGAGTGATTGTTTGAGCATGGTTTAGGTAGACGGAGTAAATAGCAGGTGAATTGGTGACAGGTGATGCGGTTAGTATTCTGGTGACAGGGGGCGCTGTGATTCTTGGGAAGTGTAACCAGGAGCAGCCATGTTTGGAGGCTGCTCCGAACTCAAGCTTTCTGCGTTGTTACTGACAATGCCCTGCCCCACCAATATCTATGGTCATGAGCCGCTAGTAATCAGGAGCAGCATGTTCTTAAGTTTACTATGTCTTATAATCTGTCTCTTATTTGGGTTTTTGTCAAACAAGTGCCACTGTGCCACTGTTTGAAAAGTATCACAATAAGGACTAGAAAGAAAAGGGGGAAAACCCACAAGTGTCTATAACATCACTGCTAACCTCAACTATTATGGCTGCAAAACATAATTAGAGATGTTTCTTTCAGCAATTTTTGTTGAAAATTTCAGTCAATAAGCATTTTGGGACTGCAAAAGCATGATAGTGTCAGTGGAGAATAACAGAATAATGACAGAATTTGCCCCGAGCATATTTTTCCACACACATCATTTATCCATTGCTATGCATTCATGCTACTCTGAGTACCTGGATTATCTACATGATTTGCTTTGCCTGTCAAATCCTATAACATATAAATAATTGCTCTGTGTGAAACAACAGGACAGAACAGAAAGCACATCTGTGTGAATTCCTCCCCAGAGGCCAGCCTGACAGCTCGCTCCAGGATGAAGATCTGAATGGAGGTCTTTCCTGCTTCACTCTATCTATTTGTTAATGAGGCTCACATAGAAAAATACTCCCTGTGCTAAGAAGAATTCATTGCAAGCAAATGAGACAACATCTTATACTTTGCCAACTACAATGACTTTCAATCGGAAAGCAGGCAGAATCGCTAAATTAAAGGTACGGTGAATATCAGCAGATCTTAATAATGCCAAAGACTGTCTCCACACAGGAGAT
Source organism: Notarius lentiginosus (assembly GCA_025400055.1). Taxonomy (NCBI): domain Eukaryota; kingdom Metazoa; phylum Chordata; class Actinopteri; order Siluriformes; family Ariidae; genus Notarius; species Notarius lentiginosus. Next base: position 23,973,274 of record JAODVO010000014.1, read on the forward strand.
TAAGGGAGCTAAACCACCAAACATATGACAGTTACTTTCAGCTAATTTATATGCTCAACTGCACTTTCAGAACTTCAGAGCCACAAACCACAGATAAATTGCAGCACCTTGCACCAGACTCTTCGAGGGAACAATAGACACAGATTAATAGTCTATATACTAGTCAATATTGCTTTTTGCTTGCTTAAGGCTGTCCATCGATATCTATGATGACGTCACTCCATGCCATATCTCTCTTGGTGAGTTATTCGATGGCTGATCAGTCTAATTCGGGCGGCAAGGACTTGGCCGCACACATCACATACATGCTCGCCCTGTGGTTGGACTGGCTGATGGCATTTTACTCTTCTGGCCTCCACCTTCTGGTTGTAGCCGGTTGTGTAGGAGGCAGTTTTTGTTGAACATAACTGTCTCCACCTGCACCTGTTCACTGCTAATTCTTCCAGTTTTTGTGGCTCAATGGCACAGTCCTTCAGGTTGGCCTTTATAGATGGTCCTTGTACCTCTTCTGTTGCCCTCCCACAGAGCGTTTACCTTTGGAAAGTTCACCATACAACACGTCTTGGTAAACAATTGGAGGGCATGTGGATGGTGTGTCCGACCCATCTGAGCTGCCTGTGCAGGAATATGGTCTCTAGAGGCTCAATGTTGGCCCTACGTCAGATCTCTATATGAGGGACCTTGTGCCACCACTTGGGGCCCAGTATTCTCTGGAGGCAACGGGTATGGAAGTGTTCAAGGGTGCGAATGTGGTGTCTGTATGGAGTCCACGTTTCGCTGGCGTACAGCAAGATTGAGAGGCAGACCGCCCTGTAGACAGTAACCTTGGTCTTGATTGTCAGGTTTCTGTTCAGGAAGACTTTACTTGAAAGTTTACCAAAGGAGGCAGATGCTAGTCCTATATGCTGTTGTACCTCATCTGTTATGTCACAGTTGGCATTCAGCATTGATCCAAGGTAGGTGAAGGAGTGCATGTTCTTCAGTGTGGTGTTCTTGATCTAGAAGTTTGTTGGGGCTGTGTGGGATGCTCTTTGATTCATGACTTCAGTCTTCCCCATGTTGATACTGAGCCCAGCCCCTGTGTAAGTGTTGTCCAGGACATTGAGGCTCCTTTGCAGTCCTTCAGCTGTGCAACTGGCAACAGCAGCATCGTCTGCATACTGCAGTTCGAGAATAGCCTCTTGTTGGCACTCTGAGTCTGCGCAGGTTGAATAGGTTGCTGTCAAGTCTGTAGGTTAATGGGACGCAGTCCTCTGGGTTGATGTCATTCTTTGCTGCCAGCATCACTGCAGCAAGGAACAAGTTGAAGATCACAGGTGCAATCACACAGCCTTGCCTGACACCAGTGCATACAGGAAATGCATCAGACTTTTCTCCTCCACCCAAGACCTTTACCATGGCTCCGTCGTGCAGTGACTTCAGTACAGCTAAGAACTTGCTGGGGCAGCCAACGTGCTTAAGCACTTCCCACAACAGAGGTCTATTCACTGTGTCAAAGGCCTTAGTAAGGTCAATGAAGACCATATAGAGGTCTTGATGATGTTCCCTGCATTTTTCCTGGATCTGCCTCACTACAAATATCATGTCTGTGGTGCATTGGTCTTTTCTAAACCCGCACTGGCTTTCTGGTAGTACATCTTCAGCTACAGTTTTGATTAGTCTCAGCAGCAGTGTCCTTGTGAGTACTTTCCCAGCACACGATAGAAGAGAGATGCCTCTGAGGTTACTACAGTCTGCTCTATCTCCCTTTTTCTTGTAGATGCTCACAAGATCAGAGTCTTTCCACTGTTGAGGGCCACATCCAGAATTCCAGGCAGCAGTGATGAATGAGTGGAGGCAGTGAACAACTGGCTCACCCCCAGCTCTCAGGATTTCTCCAGGCACTCCATCAGGTCCTGCGGCTTTGTTGTTCTTGAGAGAGTTCACTGCCACTCGTACTTCACTAACTGTTGGCAGATCATCCATCTCTGTCATTGTTGGGAGCTCTGGGATGTCCTCCAGAATGCTGTTGTTCATGTCTGTATGTCAAAGAGCTGTTTATAGTGCTCTGCCCAGCAAGCGAGAATGACAGTTTTTTCAGTAATAAGCGTTGAACCATCAGCGGTCCGAATGGGGAAGTATGACCCATGTCTTGGTCCATACGCCGCTTTGAGAGCACTGTAGAAGCCCTGCTGGTTGCCACTATCTGCAAATCCCTGAATCTCTTTGGCTAAGTTTGACCACCAGTTGTTTTTCACCTTTCTAAGCTCTCGTTGAGCGTGGGACCACAGTGCTGTTAGTTTGACACAGTTAGCTGGGGTTGGGTTTCTGAGTACAGTGGCGTGGGCTTTGTGCTGTTCTGTAAGGAGGGTATGGATGTCTGTTCTCTGTTTGTCAAACCAATCCCTATTACGCTTGGTACTTGTACCAAGGACTCTGCGGGTAGTGGTGATTAAGGTGCTAGCCACACTTTCCCAGGCTTCAGAGAGATGTTCCGTGCTGGGAGGAGTTTTATCGAGGTTGACGGTGATACAGTGTTCAAGTTCCGTTTGCAGCTCAGCATACTTTGCCTGGTCCTTGAGCGTCTGAAGGTTGAGCCTACCAGGTCTTGAGGTACAGCAGTGCTGCTTCTGTATATGTAGTTTGAGCTGTGTACGTACCATTCTGTGATCTGTCCAGGCATTGGTGCCTCTCATAACTCATGTGAGTTTGACATCTTGACGATTACGTTGTCGTACAAGCCCGTAGTCCAGCAGATGCCATTTCTTAGATCTAAGATGTATCCAGGTAGTCTCCTGTAGGGTGCGCAGCTTAAACAATGAATTTTTAATGACAAGTGAGTGTTCGGAGCAGAGAGTAAGAAGACACAGACCATTAACATTACAGTTTCCTATGCTATGGCCACCTAGCACTCCTTTCCACAGGTGCTGACTGGTGCCGACGCATGCGTTAAAATCACCCATGATGGCTAACTTGTCTGCAGGAGGCACTGCTCTGATTGCTGCATCAAGAGAGTTGTACAACTCATCTTTGTCTGCTTCATTGGCCACTAGTGTGGGCACATATATGCTGATGATTGTCAGGTATCTGTTGTTCCGGAGTGGGAGGTGCCAGGTATTCACTCTCTCACTGATTCCCTGTGCATCTGCCGGTATGGATCACAGGAGCTCTGTCCATATTGTGATGCCAACTCCATGTAATCTTCGGGTAGTCCTTTCCAAAAGAAGGTATAGCCCTCACACTCCTCGGTTAGGGAATCTTCATCTGCTATTCTGGTCTCAGCCAGTGCTGCAATGTCAATGCCGTATCTACAAAGTTCTGCTGCAACCACGACAGTTCATCGTTTGGGACACTCGAATTGGTCTAAGTCCAGTAAGGTGCAGATATTCCATCTCACAAGTGTCAGGTCTAAAGTCTTTGTCATATTTTGGCCACAACAACTGGAATGCCATGACGGGTGTGGCAACCCATCCATGGTTGGCAAGGAACGAACAATGTTAAGGCCACATTTTCTAGGCCCCTCCCTTTCCTGGGGTGGGCAGTGCGGTCCCTTAACAGGTCTGCCCAGTTGCTCCAGGTGCTGCCTTTGGAGGCTGTCATTCCAGTCCCAGCCAGCCAACGACCATCTACGCCGGAGCCACCACATGTGCAGTGTAAGAGCTGGGAGCTCCCAGTGGCATTCATCACCTGCTCCTGTCACTCCATCCCCGTCACCGTGGGACTTACTGAGAAGTGGCGGGAAGAGTAGAAAGTAGCATGGAGTGAAACTTCTGCAAAGGAGGTTTTCAGTGGAAGGAGGATGCACAGCCCTCAGTCCACTATCTTGGCCCCCCGTGATAGCTCCAGTGGCAAGGGAAAGACCAAGATGACTAGCTCACGATGGGGTTACAGGGTGTCTAGTCCTGATCCTACGCTGGCACCCAAGCACAGGTTTAACCACAGTGATGTGGCCCCTCACATGGTTTAGCCCGCCTGCTGAAGCGATGTACTGGGATGTGGCGCTTGGAGCCAGCATGTGAGAGATTAGGGGATGGATGAGGACCAGAGGTGCCTGTTCACCCTACAAAGTAGGGTGCAGCAGACAGGCCACCAAAGGCTGCCAAAGGTCAGACCTCTACCCAGTGCCCCTACACCCTGAAAAATAAACAAATAAAAAATAAACAAAATACAGAAAAAAACCGACAATGAATGAGTAGAGTAGGAGTTTACAAACTTTTGACTGGTACTGTATTTATAGCCTAAAAAAAGTCTGTACACTAAGTGCAGCATGACTTCAAAATGCAGATTAACTTGAGAAAAATATACCAAGATCAGCTCAGAAATATGGCTTGTAGAGGTGTTACATTTGACAATACATACCTGCAAAATCTAAACTCACTAATCAATGTTTATTACAAGTGAGAATAAAAATACTGAAAACCCCCCAGCAGTTAGTCACTTTTCTGATACGTTTTACTATATTTTTATACACAGACACACATTAATCAGCCATGAAATTAAAAACACTGACAGGTAAAGAAGTGAATGATATTGATTATCTCATTACACTGGCACCTGTCAAGGGGTGGGATATATTCGGCAGCAAGAGAACATTCAGTTCTTGATGCTGATGTGTTGGAAGCAGGAAAAATGGGCAAGCTTAAGGATCTGAGCGACTTTGACAAGGGCCAAATTGTGATGGTTAGATGACTGGGTCTGAGCATCTCCAAAATGGCACATCTTGT
>JAODVO010000014.1:25008188-25018420 GCA_025400055.1 Notarius lentiginosus
GGGATAGGCTCCAGCTTGCCTGCGACCCTGTAGAACAGGATAAAGCGGCTAGAGATAATGAGATGAGAAGAGATGAGATGAGATATAGTTACGGTCATACTTCCGACTGAATATCATCAGACATAAGATCTAAATCAACGGTAGTTTTAGATTATCTGAAACTAAGCAAAGATGCTCACAATTGCTATTGAACGATACAATAATTTTGTTCACGAGTATGCAGCATAAGAAATCACTCAGGTAAAAAAAAAAGTATACAATGCAGAGATGCGTTACCTGCTGTGGGGGAAAATTTTGAAAAATGCATTAGTAAATAATCCCACATAATTAAATTTAAAAAAAAAACTAAATAAAATGATGGATTCGATGGATTATCATGTCGTTGATGACGCATGAGTATCCAGCGACACAGTTAACGATGATGAGTTTTTTATGTGCCATGAGGCTGATACGTGATTGGCAACTGTGATTACAAGCTTCACAAATACATGGGGAGTTCTCTGCAGCGGAGTTAGCCTTCCTCTTGGCGATTAAAAGTTTGGTTCTGTTCTCCTCAAACGTCCGAATACTCTTCAGGCACATGTCACACCACGTTGCACGCACCTCAGCACTGCTTTCCCAGCTATCACATATCACATGCCTTGAAGTTCTGCTTGAGAGTGTCTTTGTATCGCAATCTGGGTCTGCCAACCGCTGTCTTTCCAGAAAACGGCTTTGGGTATCCTGGAACCTTCCATTCTGGCGAGATGTCCCACCCAACGAAGATGTGCTTCGATGATTTGACTTTCTACACTTGGGACATATCAGCGCTTTGGGACTTCCACATTAGAGACCTTGTCTTGCCATTTGATGCCACATATGGATCTTAGACAGCGTTGTTGAAACTGCTCCAGTAGCTTAATATGATGACGGCAGGTTGTCCAAGTTTCACAGCTATACAGAAGGGTAGTAAGAACCACAGCCTTGTACACGTTCATTTTCGTACTCAGTCTGACACTATGCTCATCCCACAGTCTATACCTGAGCATTCTGAATACACTGCTAGCATTAGTTATGCGCTGTGTAAGCTCGTCATCTATGGTTGTTGAATTTGACAAGATACTGCCCAGATAGCAGAATTTCTCAGTCGACTTAAGTGGTGCATTGTTTAATTAATTAAAAATAAGTGCTGGATAAAAACCCATCTGTTTTATGCCAATGAAAGATACAGATTTTGTTGTCCGGTGGTCAAGTATTCATGAGATACGTTGTCTTACACATACAATCAGGTTCCCTGTGGTGGTACACATACCTCATTCGTACATACGTTGTATGGTCATTTCAGCACACTAGATCATATTTGCATGAATTTTGCACTCAATAAGAATTAAAGTTATATTATTATTATTATTATTATTATTATTATTATTATTATTATGTTGCAAAAGCCATCACAAATCAGGTTGATGCATTATCATATTCTCTTAAATACAGTATGGAGCTCCGCTATGATGCAAAATCCAAAGAACTGTCATTTGACTGCATAGCTTCTCAAAAACAGGAATAATGTCATTAAATTAGTCTGTGTTTAAAAAAAAATACTGATGCACTTCAATGAGCTTCTTAAAAAGATTACACTGCCCTTATCTTGTCAAAGTAAAATTTTAATTGAACACAGTAAGAAGTAGGAAATGAGGAATGACATGCAATGGGCGACATGGTGATGTTCTGTAGCAATTAGCACTGTCAACTCACAGCAAGAAGGTTCTGGGTTCGAACCTTGCGGCCGATTAGGACCTTTCTGTGCGGAGTTTGCATGTTCTCCCCATGTCTGCGTGGGTTTCCTCTCACAGTCCAAAGACATGCAGATTAGGTCATCTGGCTACTCTAAACTACCCCTAGGTGTGATTGGTTGTTCGTCTCTGTGTTAGCCCAACAAGAGACTGGCGACCTGCTCAGGGTGTACCTGAGGTCAGCTGGGAATGGCTCCAGGTTTCAATAAGTGGGAGAGATAATGGATGGAAGGAGGGTGCTGTGCTATTAAGTGAAAATCAGGGTGGTGTGATATGGCCCAACACAAAACCAAAAGTGTGTTATTGTCATATAACAGCACAGTATGAAATTATTTATTCTAGTGAAACCACAGCTATTTGCCCAAAACTACAATTTAGGTTCGACATGAGCTTTAACCTTTTACTATTACATTTAATGTTGTGGAACGTCCACTAAACCAGTTAATTAGTTCCTGTTATCACTTACATTAGTGCAACAATAGACAAATGACCAATTCCTTTTTCTCTTTCTTGTACTTAATGAGACAAACAAAAGCAACATTTTACCAAGACAGCAAAAAGCATAAACTTCTCTGTCCTGAAGACTTTACAAAGTCTCCTTTACAAAGCACCATGACTGATTCGCGACTCCTTCCATAAATGTTACATAGAAGAAGAAGAAGAAGAAGCCAAGCCAAGAAGTCTTTGTCACACGTACGTGCACTCAAGCACAGACTTGAGCACAGTGAAATTTCTCCTCTGCATTTAACCCATCCGAAGCAGTGAACACACACACATGGACACACAAGTGAGCAATGAGCACACACACATACTCAGAGCAGTGGGCAGCTACGCTACAGCACCCGGGGAGCAGTTATGGGTTAGGTGCCCTTGCTCATGGGCATTTCAGCCCATGGCTGCCCCATGTTAACCTAACCGCATGTCTTTGGACTGTCGGGGAAACCGGAGCACCCGGAGGAAACCTACGCAGACATGGGAAGAACATGCAAACTCCACACAGTGAATGCTAACCACAGCACCACCATGCCACCCACATCTCCTAACGTCTCCCAAAAACCAGCAAATTATTTTGTGAAACAAATCGTTAAATAATCGTCTACTGAAAGAAATCCTCCCCGTACCTTTGTTCAGTAACATAATACATGGTTAATCTGTTTATTATTACTCTTACATTTGGCTGAGGGTCTGCCATTGTATCTTTTTGGGTCATCATCATAAATGGTAAGAACGTGAACGACATTTGAAATGAAATGCGCAATTTCTGTATTATGCTCTCCATAAGGAGATGACTAAAGTTGTTCAATAGGCATCTGAGAGTCGATGCCTGCAACGTACAATGAAACTAAAAGAAATACGGATGGGATTTAGCTCTATGAGTCATGTTCTTTAATCATTTTCCTGCAGAATGCCAATACATCTGACATGTTGAATTACCATCCATTTCAGCTGAAGGAAGAGAAGGATAGTGAGAGAAAAATGGAGCAACGTAGCAGAAAATCTAATTGGGACCCCGCTTAGCGTAATGTGAGAAGTATTATTCTCTCCTCTTTTCAAGGTTAGCAGACAGAACAGAGCAGCACAAGCTAGATGAGTCGTTCTATTATAGTGCTTGCCACTTTTCACTTTCCAAAACCTGGCGCAGCACACAGCCGTCACTGTGGTAGTGCTTTATTTTTTCCATCCCTTCTATTCTCGCACACTGGCGGGAGCAAATAGCACCCTTCACTGTGTATTGTGTCCCTCAAAATATTTCATGCGGCAATACGTTCATAAGTTTTTCCCACTGCCATCACACAGGCACCTTCCATCTCCATCAAAAGTGACACAGGAAGCATCTGTTCCTCACAGCTATGCTGGTACCATAACACCGTAAGCTTCTGAAGGAAAAATAAAACTGCTATGTGGTGGATAAAGGTAAAAAGATCCTCAGATTTTAAATCTGAGCACCTTTTGTGGTTAAATGATGTGCCGCATTGTGATTGTATCCCTCATTATGTTATAAAATGTGCAATATTCTATGAGCTGCTATCGAGTTATGTGTATAAGCCCTTACTGGTTGGTGGAGGTCAAAAAAGTAAACCTATTCTGAACCAGATTCAAGCTGACCGGTCTTTCCATGCTTTTTTCTGCCTTGATATGCAGAAATCTGAACCTGAAACATGCTGCCTTAGGCAAAATATACCCATTTTTATTCCTACAACCTTCTCTCTTCCACCCCTCTCTCTCTCAAGTACACTTCATTAAAATATCACAACACATCGCTGGAAAGGAACACAAATGAAATCTATGATTTCCCCAAACAGACCTTGAGATAGGTCAAACACCCTTGGAACTTTGGGAATATAAACAGCATTATAACCAGACTGCCTACAGACCTCATAATGATAGTGTATCAAGTGCATATGCCAAGAGCGTTATCTTCCCCGAGGTAAATACAGCTGATGAAAGCTCAACGTACATTTCAATGATGAAACAGATCACAGAGTTAAATCTCCAGTCAGGATGCTGCATCATATTGCATATATTACCCCTATCAGACCTGTATCTTGCTGAAACCGGTCTCATCGTCTATTTCCACAGAGACTGCGAGTTTTCGCGCTATGCCTACAATTTTGCAAACGCAGATGAATCTTTCAGTTGCTTATCTTATCCATCCATCCATTATCTGTTGCTGTTTATCCTATTCTACAGGGTCGCAGGCAAGCTGGAGCCTATCCCAGCTGACTATGGGCGAGAGGCGGGGTACACCCTGGACAAGTCGCCAGGTCATCGTAGGATATTATTATTATTATTATTATTATTATTATTATTATTATTATTATTATTATTATTATTATTATTATTATTATCTCACCTATAGGTCAGCTATACCACAGTGAGGTGGTTTTGCCAAATCCAATTATCTTAACACTGCAGTCAACTCTAGTTTTATTTTCTGTATACATAAAGTGTAACAAAACATCACACAGAAACAACACTCTTACCAGCTAAGTGCTAAAATACTTTCCAACAAAACAGCGCACATGAATGACACTACCCTGATCCCAGCTGCGTACTAAGACTACTAAAACGCTTCCAAAGCCCCACCTAGACTTCAACTGAACTGAAAACGTTTACAACCAAAGCAAAGATAAAATGAAAGCTCAAGCCCCCTCTAGCATACATGCCAAAGAAGGAAAATCCAGAACTGGCCAAAATCAGCTACTGACAGCAAAGCAGTATCAGAAAAGCAGATTCAGAGCCCAGTAACTAAGGAAGGAAGGACCAGAGGCCATAATTATACAAGAGGAGAGGGGAAAATCTTGCTGTCCCACAGTAAGAAAAAAATTTAGAGACAGAGAGAGAGAAAGAGATAGAGAGCAAGTTTCAGAGAAGCATGAAAGCAGGTGCAGCAGCTCGAGAGCAGTGATCAGAGCAGTGACCTTTGAACAGAATTTTGTTTCAACCTTAATCAAAACACACAAGTTCCTGATAATCAGTTACTTGATTAGGGTTGAATTAAATTCTGTTGGACAGGAGCAGAAATCGTGATCATTGCTCTAGAGGAACTACAGTGGGCGAGAAACAAAGAGAAAGATCAGCATTTACCGGGTTCCCTGCAGCCATGGCAGACAGCAACCACTGTCTCCATTTGTCCTTGCCTGGATCGCTGCTCTCCTCCACACTTTTCTGAGGCTGGAACAGACAGAGCCCACGGATCACACACTAACAGGTAACAACACTAAAAACACTAGCGGTTAGGAGCTCCAGCCAGGCACCAGCACTGCTCATGGACAGAGAAGCTGCGCTCTCACCTCCTCTCCATTGCTTGCTCACTTTTCTCTACCTACGTACCTACATCTCACATTCTCTCTCCCTCGCTCTCCCTCTTTCCCCATCCCACTCCTTTGGCCGTGGCAAAACCTGGAGCAGCCCACCATTTTATAGCACCAGATGACTACAGCCAGAGCAGTGCATCATGGTGGGGTTTGCTGCAAGCTGGCAGCGTTTGGCACAAGCCCTCTACCCCTAAATCCTCATTCTAATTGCTTCAGAGAAAAGAAAACATATACACTTCAAGTGCTTTACTCCTTGGTGCCAGTTCTGCAGAGAGGAAAAGCAAGACATCCATTTAAGGTTGGTTATTATTCGAAACGGGCAGCACAGTGGTGTAGTGGTTAGCACTGTTGCCTCACAGCAAGAAGGTTCTGGGTTTGAGTCCAGTGGCCGACAGGGGCCTTTCTGTGCGGAGTTTGCATGTTCTCTCCGTGTCTGCGTGGGTTTCCTCCAGGTGCTCCGGTTTCCCCCACAGTCCAAAAACATGCAGTTAGGTTAACTGGCTACTCTGAATTGCTCATAGGTGTGAATGTGAGTGTGTGTAAGTGTGCAGAAAGGAACCGGCCACCCTACTGCTGCAATTCTGGCCAAGTCAACCAAACATGGTTCGCCTCAAGCCCGGATTAGGTTTGGCAGTGATGATGACGATTATTCAAAACAATAACTAAAAGTATGTGGTGGCATTCTTCAGTTATGGTGTTTTTATTTTTTCTTGAAGACAAAACCTAAAAGAAAACTTCCAGTTTGTAGAGAAATGCAAATAAAACAGTGATTACTTCAGTAGAGCTTTCAGCATTGTGGTAGAAAACTACCCACCTCTCTTTTGTTCTTTTTGTTTCTCCTCTTCCTCTGTCTCTTCTGAAGGAGTAATGTTTCATATTTAGGCCGGGGATGCTCCTGCAGATGGGAAATCAAACAATAATATTTCATTCACATTCTGTGTGTAATTCACTGGCTTCAATTGGAAAATTTTCAAACCATTCAAACAGGTCAAAATCCACAGCAAACCAAGGGCACACACCAAGCTTGGATAACTTGGGATGGAAGGGTTATGAAAGAAAAAATGTCAAACCTTTGCTCGTTCCTGATATAGGGAATATTGCATTTTCAAGATAGAAAGGTGAGCATTCAAATTTTATGATCAAATTCAAGTATAACTTAAAACAAATTCAAATCAAATTTAAAATGTAATGAATTAAAACAGTAAGCAATCTAGCTATTATTTTCATTAAACAAATGTCTACTGTGAGTGTAAGACACAAACCTCTTCTTCCTCCATTCCCGTCATATTCCAGCTGTAGTTCAAAGTGTTCTGTCTGCGTTTCCAGTGCTCCAGAAACATTACAGCTTTATGAGGGAACCAAGAGAAAGTGATATGAGAAGGGGAAAAAGGAGATGAAACGACGAATGAAACTTATTACATAACTGCAAAAATGAGAGGATAACTCATTAATAACGTCAATCGTTTACATATTCTATTACAACTGTCATCTCTATCTTAGCTTGAGCCCACTTAGAAACTAGATAATAAGTAATCATATCTGCGGTGAGGTATCATCCCATTCACCTTGAACTGAAACTAAATAAATGTTTACCATCAGTCTGAAAAACATAAGCAAATGTCAGTGCTATCAGCTGATGATATTCATTGGTGCAAGATTGTACACAGAGATGCAAGTGCATAATTGTATACCCAGACACATGCACATACTGTATATATTCCATCTGACCATCTCCCCATCCCAACCCAGGGTAAGTGCTTGCATATAAGAAATAATGTGTATACCCTGTTGCCACATGCAGCAGTGAAAGACAAAGGGCTTTTACAAAAGCTGCATGAGAAAGGCCGATGATGGAGCCTTGAGCCCACGCAGCCACTGATAGACACAGGTAACACTATACCCAGACTGTTAATCTCCCACACATACTGTACACACAAGTTTTTTTTTGTTTTTTTTTTTAATCTCCATCTCCATAGAGACACACCAACAGATCTGCTTACTACCACAGCCTGTTACCTGAGTCTTACATTCATCAGAACAAGGGAATGTTGAGGCAGTGCACAAAAAAATGGACCTATGTTATGCTTAGCCTTACTTTAGAAGACAAATTTGAGAAGGACAGATGGAAGAAGGACATAAAGCAAAGGTGAGGGAGAAGAGGATGATGCCTACCCCAGAGGGACATGAAGATGGCAAAGAAGACAGTGGCTGGGTTGTCAAAGAGGTGGCTAGCACGGGCAGTGCCACAGGCTGTGCTCAGGCGCCAATAATCACAGCCACGATCACAAAGAGGGCACATAGTGAAGTTCTGTTTCTCATCACACATCTCCAGACTGAAACAAAAATTAGACAAAGGACATATCGGTCCAACACGACATAGTAGACTTCTACATGAGTCATTCCCAACTGTGACATGACTGAGTGAATCATATGCAGTTGATTCAAAACAACTGATCACAACTTGTCACGTTTCATTAATATCCATATCAAGATAATCAAGATTATCATCTTCATAATAAATACAACTATTTAATAGATTCACACTGTATTCAGAATTGTGTTGACATTTTCTGTTAACTATATTCCTCAGACATATGTAATCTCTAAAAACCATATGATATAGTAAAACTCTTCCTTGTCTATTTCATCAGAAGTCCAATGATGTAAATAAATTTGCCTTATGCCCCCCTGTGTGTATACTTGTACCTGTCTGATGCACTACAAATGACCCAAGCAACATTTTTATTGTACATAAATGTCCTACAATTGCAACCTGAGGTTGAGGTTAGCAGACCATGACTCTGAATACACTCCTGCCCCCTCAGGTTGGCCTTCCAGGCCCTTTCATCCTCACACCCACACACACTTTAAGCCTAATGCCTAGTGGCCACACACTGCCTCATACCTAGGAACATTGGTCTCGATGGTGAAACAGCCGTACAGGAACACGATGATGCCTACCACAGATGCCAAAGCCAACAGCTGAGTGTAAACACCAAGCCAGGCAAAGTAGAGGCCTATCTTCTCCCCAAAGTATTTTCTGAGGGCAAAAAGTAAAAGCAAGTATGGCAAAAGCCTCCAGAAACCATGGTCAAGTCAATAAGCACAAAAAGCAGTCACAGTATCTGTTTAAGAGCAAAATGTATAGTTATGTATAAAAATATAGCTGTACCTGATAAGCTCAACAGGCTGATATTTGTAAAATGCTCCATATCTTGCCCATTCATTATGTAACAGCTGTAACAATTCGAAGAGTTTAGGATTCATGATTACAAATAACATTGTGTTTGATTAGTTTATACAATAAAATTGCTACTCACCTGTCTCTCATTCTTCTGTTCTGCTTGTCTAGAGTCCTTGAAGTCTCCCTGCAGGCAATAATAAAAGCATCACATTAACAACAATGAATTCTCGGAAGGTAGAATACCGTGACACTTCATTTAATAATCAGTAAAATGGGTCAGATAAACAAAGAGTTTAAGAAATACGAAGAATCATCTTACATCATGCAGAGGGAAGGCAGAGTCATACACCCCTTTAGCTATTAATGTAGTGATGCCTGTAGACAAGAAGAAAAATCACAACACACTACCTCAGGGATATCCATCTGACGGTCATAACAGGACTGCCTGCCCTGCTTTATGTGAATGCAGCACACTAGCTTTTCAAAATGGAAGGAAACTGACATATAGAACACAAGCTTTAATCAAAGTAATTAAGCAGTCCTCAAAGGAACAACATGTACACTCTTGCTATTAGCCCTCAATTAAGAAGATGGCTCCCTAGCAACAAGCTAGAGGGACCACCACGCCCCCCCATGGACCCTACTTCACTTCTGAGCCCAATCCTAAGATTGCATGTCCCAGTTTAGATGGTAGATGAGGCAGAGGAGAAATGAACGAGTAAGAGAGTAGGCTAGATATGAGACCCTAAACCCAACCTCTTCTGTTAGCTAGCCTCAATTCCCCTGTAGCTGGTGGCAGTGTCCGTCTGCCAAGCAAAGCGATCCAGGAGAGCATATGGATTCCTCTCCAGCACCTGCTCCACTAGCACTGAGCCCACTGATACGCTTATGTCAGGCCTGGATTTTCTCAGGATTCCTCCAACACTATGCTGTGATTGGTTATGACTTATTGTATTACTAACCCATGGTTTGGCAGGTCCGTGTGCAGGCAGTTCGTCTAAGGATTTCATACACCTGGGAGGATGGGAGAGTGAGTGTGAGAGAGCCAGAAAGAAAGGGAGAGACAAACAAGGCAAAGTTTTCCTGAAAAGGTCACAGAGGAATTGTTTCCTAGTAATATGTCCACAGGGAACACAATCACCTCAGACTTCGGGTAAATAATTATGCTATTCCAACACCTTCACATAACAATCAGGACACATAACTACAGCCATGCCTTTAAAATTAAAACAAGATGACCTTTCCAGCCACAGGGAAAACAGAACTCACAATTCGGCTCCTTGTGGCATTGTCGAAGAAGGTGTCCTTGCACTTAATGTTGTACCTGAAACAAGAGAATTATAATGAGGCTAAGTAGGACAGGTGTACCTCAAAGTCTAAATCAGGGTTTACGATTTTGACTTGCTCAGGTGCCTCTGACACACAGAGAAATCTCAGTAAATGCCGCTTTTCCTCTCT